>JAYKYS010000194.1:0-58220 GCA_036924285.1 Asterella californica
CCTAAACCCTAAACCCTAAACCCTAAACCCTAAACCCTAAACCCTAAACCCTAAACCCCTAAACCCTAAACCCTAAACCCTAAACCCTAAACCCTAAACCCTAAACCCTAAACCCTAAACCCTAAACCTAAACCCTAAACCCTAAACCCTAAACCTAAACCCTAAACCCTAAACCCTAAACCCTAAACCCTAAACCTAAACCCTAAACCCTAACCCTAAACCCTAAACCCTAAACCCTAAACCCTAAACCCCCTAAACCCTAAACCCTAAACCCTAAACCCTAAACCCTAAACCCTAAACCCTAAACCCTAAACCCTAAACCCTAAACCCTAAACCCTAAACCCTAAACCCTAAACCCTAAACCTAAACCCTAAACCCTAAACCCTAAACCCTAAACCCTAAACCCTAAACCCTAAACCCTAAACCCTAAACCCTAAACCCTAAACCCTAAACCCTAAACCCTAAACCCTAAACCCTAAACCCTAAACCCTAAACCCTAAACCCTAAACCCTAAACCCTAAACCCTAAACCCTAAACCCTAAACCCTAAACCCTAAACCCTAAACCCTAAACCCTAAACCCTAAACCCTAAACCCTAAACCCTAAACCCTAAACCCTAAACCCTAAACCCTAAACCCTAAACCCTAAACCCTAAACCCTAAACCCTAAACCCTAAACCCTAAACCCTAAACCCTAAACCCTAAACCCTAAACCCTAAACCCTAAACCCTAAACCCTAAACCCTAAACCCTAAACCCTAAACCCTTAACCCTAAAATCTGGAAATTTAGGGTTTGCCATAAATACTGAAATCCTTGGTGTTTTTTCCTGGTTGTTTTTGTATACTGTTGCATTGCCCCAGGGCTACCTGATGCACCCAGCACTCTGCTCAACAGCCCTGTATTGTGACTTGTAGGCCTTGGAAGGTTTTGAGCCCTGAAGTGGCTCAAGGCAGGGCATCAAGTGGCCAGAACCTGCCTAGCCCCATCTCACCAGGTACAGACCTGCTGAGTTATGTGTGCCAGACATGCTGTAGTCATTTGTACTGCTCAATGCAGCTGAGGTGCATGCAATGCTTGACTTTTTGTTGAAAATGCCAAAGTGAAAGTCAAGGTCACAAACATTCATGAGCCATTTTTTGCCCTTCCACAATGAACAATCTTCTGCAACAATGAACAGTCTCCTGCAACAGCTTCATGTCTCCAGCTGCAACAGCTCCCTCATTGTATGCCAATGCAGCATGGCATGACCCCTTGATGCAAACTTGTTTGCAGACCAGACTGAAGCACACAACAAAGCTTTGTTGCTGCCATCAACATATTGTACAGTGAGCCTCAGAATGCATGTGGCTGCACTACAGTGCATTGGCTGTGTGTTCAGGTTGTTGCACATACAGCCCAGCACACAACAAAGTGCTTGAGCTGTTTGTTATTGGCATGTTGCTGCATTGCACCTAGTGAGTCAGCATTCCTTGTGAGGTCACAGTGTATGTGACTGCACTTGACTGCCTTTGTTGTGTCACATGCACAGCTCAGCATGACTGGCATTGGAATTAGGGCTGCAACTCAGCACACAACAAAGTGTTCAGGTTGTTGTGAGGGTGCTGTAATATAGCACAGCATGATGTGATAACAATTAGGCTATTGAGGCATGTCTGTTTGGTCATGCAGGAAATTGCTGAGAGCCTCAGCTTCAGCTGGGTGGTGCTAGGCTTCAGGTGAGCAATCACAGGAATGGCAAAAACATCATAATACTGCTGCATGGATTGTGTTGGCTGTACAGCCCAGAGGTTTGCCTAATCAACAGGATGTCACCAGATTAGCTGACACAGCATGAGCAGTGCAAACACCAGATAACATCACAGCCAAACAAGTGTCATGTCTGACTTTGACTGAAGAAACTTGACAACACAAACCATCCAACACAGGTATGATTTATGTTATAGTCACACAGCAGACTGACACAGCTCCTTTCAGCAACAAGGTATATTGTCTGCTTCTAGACACATGTTGCATTGCATTGTGCAATGCATCATGCACACCTTGGCAGCTGCTGTGACTGTGATTTGCAAGCTGACAGCACATGAGTCTATATCACAAAGTCAAGCTGAATGCACAAGAGGAGTGTTGACAAATGCTGACTGGCATCTGCATGTGAACCTCACACAGCTTCACATACTGCATGCATGGCAAAATATCTTGAAGCCAGAACAGGTGTGCCACAAGTTGATGTCAGCTGCATAGTGGGAATATATTGCATGGAGGAACAGGTGGGGATGAGATGACTGATACTCAAACAGCTATTACATGTAAGCATGTCACAACATTCCTGGACACCATGATGCTTGGAAGAAGGAGCACTACTCAATCCCAAAACATACACATGACACTGACACATCAGGACATGCATGCATTCCTGTTGTCCTGAACAGTAATACAGAAATTGCACAAGGGGCAGCAGAAGGAAATGGGCATCATGTCAAGGCTGCTGCAACATGTTACATCTAGAGCTCATACACATGCCACTATGACACACAGCATCTCATAATTGTATGTTGCTGCAGGCCAATCCCACAGATCCTTGCTGACAGTTGGTGGGCACAGAGTACTACCAAGGATACATTGCCAAAGCAACAGGTACAGATCCAAGTGTCTCATCAGCTGCAATGGCAGTCACCAGAGGGGCATGAGCAAGCTGAACATTGTGAATGACATGAAACTCTCTAAGACACCACCACTGCATACTGACTTTGGCAGTGCCCCTAGTTCTACATCACAACTTCTGCACATTGATGTAGCACTGCCATTCTGCACAACTCAAGTTCACTGCTTGTGGGCATGACCTGTCCAGCATTCCAAGTCTGCACATTCACCTGCCAGTATTACATTTTTGGCATTGCTCATTGTTTCTGCCAGCTCAGCATTACAAGTCTGCACATTCATTCTGCCAGGTCACAAGCTTTATTGTTATTATCAAGTTGGGTGTTGCAATGACATTTGTGCTCTAATATGTCTGCACACCATCTGCAAACAGCTGCACATGCTTGTGACATCACTCTTGCAAACTGCTCTTGCAAGATATGTGTACAGCTATGTTGAATGTGTTTGTGGCTGGTGCAGGTTGAGCATGACAGCAGACAGACCTGCCAAGTTCAGCTTTCAGCTGCTACAGCTCAGCACCCCTTCCCCAGTCACTTTGTTGCTGTTGCAAGACAAGCACCAGCACATGCTTGTTTCACCCAAGCAAGTGCACAACTCCTGCTTGAGGGATTACTGCACTTATGCAGCCTTCTACAGGCAGTGCAGCAGCTTGAGGAAACCAATGGTGCTGACAGAGCAGGATCCACAACTCCAACAGCTCATCCACCTTGCTGGCATGAGCAACACAGTCTCAAGGGTGTCACTTGTCAGCCTGACAGTCTGCTGCCAGGCTATGACAAAGGCCAACCTCAATGTGCCTCCACAGTTGCTGGCTGGCTTTGTGCAGCTGAAGGACCAACCAGCACAGCAAACAGTGGTGGGTCCACAGCATAGCAGCAACCCACAGGTGCAGATGCTCAGGCCCTTCCCAGTGAGCCTGCCTGCCTGTCAGGTGCCAAGCAGCAGCTTTGGGCACAGGTATGGTCTCAACAGTAAACAGAAAAAGCATCTACTGACCAAAGACCCTGTAGCTCAGCAGCTATCATCCCTTCACAGCTACTACACCACCACCATCAGGCTTGACAGGCCAGGGCACTACTGCAAGCACAGGACATGGGAGAACATCCACACACACTGTGCCTTGTTCCTTGGCTATTGTCTGACATACCACCACAAAGCACAGCCCAACATGGACTTCTTCCTAGACCCGTCGCTCATCATTCACTTTGTCAGCTATCATGTTGCTGCCAAGCACTCCCCTGGCACCATCCGTAACTTCCTCTTTGCTGCCAAGAAGGTCATCCAATGGTGGGCCAGCACTCCTGGAGGCCAACATGACAGCTTCAGGGAGGGCTTTGCTTGGCTGCAGGCGCTGCATACTCAGGTAAAACCCTCCAGCATATTGTTCAACATGTATGCAAGTGCTGCACTGCTGCAAACACAGCTCATAAGCACTGGCAACACCTCAGCATATCACTTGGCAAAAGTGCAAGTGCTGCACTGCTGTATACACAGCCCACCAGCACCTCCAGCACTCCTGCATACCTTGCAACACAGTACGAAGTGTTCACACACTGCTGTCTTTGTATATAACATGCACCTCCAGCACTCTTGCATACCTTATAATACAGTATGAAGCGTTCGTGCTGCTGTGAATACCATCCAACAAGCATCAAAAGCGCTGCAGCATATCACTCACTACAAATGCAAGTGCTACACTGCCATGTTTGCAAATACCAAGCGCCGACAGCACTCCTGCATATCATTTAACACACTACAAAATGGTTGCACATGCAAACACATGCAATGCACAATCAGGAAAAGCACCAGCAGCATTTGCGTGTAGCAACCAGCACAGTTGCCATAAGCATTCATCAATTTACGGCACGCGTCACGTATGCACGCATTGTAGCAAGCACACATGCAGCATGCCGTCACTCAGGCACATGTCTGTTGCAGGTGGCTGATGAGAACCCTCAGCCTGCCAAGGATCCTGACACCTTGGCAGCAGCCGGCAAGTGGATGGAATGCGAAGCCTTTGTGAAGCTGATTCACACCATCGAGACTCAGTCACAAGCATGTTGGCACAAGACTGGCGGCTTGACACAAGCCAGGGAAGTGCATGATGCAGTGCTTGCGTGCGTCATGATCACACACCTGCCTCCCATCAGGCTGTCGATGATCAGAAGCATGCTGTATTCTGATCCAGCTGAGGCATGCACCCCTTGCGAGCATCCAGACTGCAAGCTGGCTGACTGCGAGGGCAACAGACTGTACGTTGAAAGCACATCACCTCTGCGTCTGCGCATGAAGTTTCCACATCACAAGAATGACAACAAGTGGAAGCGTGCAGTCATTGAGTTCATTGTGCCTGAAGACCTGGCTGAGCTGCTGCACATGTACCTGAATGGACCTCGCAGCCGGCTGATGTGCAGCACTGGCAGCACGACAGATCGTGTCTTCATGGATCTGCAAGGCAAGCCATTTCACGTGGGCTCCAGCTTCTGCTACTACTGGCAGCGTTTCATGATCAACCATGGCGCACCTGCTCTCAATCCCAGCATCTGCAGACAGATCTTTGTGTCTGAGAGAATGAGTGAGGGTGCAGCGGTTGGACCGTCTGACAGGGGAGCTGCTATGATCATGGGGCACAGCGTCAAGCAATGGCATGACTGGTATGACCTCAAATTTCATTCTAGGCTAGCTCAGAATGCTGTGAATGCTATGCAAGAGTGGAGGCGCTCCTTACTTGATGCAAAACCTGTTCAGCAGTATCCAGCACCCCGACGCCGTGCCCAAATTGTGTACACAGATTCTGAGTCAGATGAGCAAGTTGTTCAGCAGCCAGCCTCTGCAGCAGCCAGTCAGCAGCAGCAATTGAACCCAGCAGCAGCTCAGCCTACACAAGAGATCACAGCCACAACAAGTCAGCAGCCACAAATGCTTACCTGTGCAGCCGATTCTGAGATGCTCATCGTGGTCAGTAGTGACTCAGACAGTGACATCGAGCTGTTGGTGTAGGGGGTGTGAAGTGTGTGTCTGATCTGCTGATCTACCTGGTCAAGGTTGTGTATGCGTGTTGAAAACTCCTGCCTTGTTGGAACTATCTGCTTTGTGACTAGCTTGATCTTCAGGCTATCGTCGGTGACTGTCAGCGCTTGTCAGCCGTGTTGTTCGCAGGCTTAGTGCACTGCTGTGTGTTCGGTTGTTCAGGTGTGCAGTCATGTGAAGATTATGTGTGTTAGTAATGAGCTGAGCTCACTGCAGTCCTGTAAAACAGTTCAGAGCCGCTCACGGCCACAGCGGTCCAAATTTGTCGAAAGAAAGGCACTTATTGCGTTGGAAGCGCATGCGCGCCAGCTGCCCGACGCAGTTTTCGGATTGGAAAACGATGCAGTATGCTGGAGGCTAGCAATGGGGCATGGTCACGAGCTGATGTGTGGGTGCGACTCCGCGCGTGCAGCGCCGGATGCTGCGCGTCGGTCTGAGGGTGGGCAATGATGTCTGCAGTCGATTCAGTGAGTACGACATGCCGAGCGCGGGGGTGATGACTGCGGTTCCGGTGTCCCCACCTACTAGTATGGGTGAGGGGGCTCAAGAGTGCAATGGCATCAATGTGAGCGGCTGCATGCATGAGCCGGTCAGAGCGCCTTGTGCAGTGAGGGATGTAGACTGGCACGGTTTATGGCCTGAAGTCGCAAGTGTGCTCACACAGCTTGTGTGCCATCACCCCCCACATGTATATATGGGGTGTATGCACCCATCATGCATGAGGTACATGAGGTATGACCAGGTTCGTACATGTGCTGCGTTTCTCGGTGTGGCCTGCATTGTGTTGTAGTCGATGTCGACCTGAGCAGGTGCATACACCTGATCAGGGTGCTCACCACATTGGTTGCATATATGGATATACCAACATCAACATTGCATATGCAACACATTACATGATGTGGTATGGAGGCTTGTGTGTTTGTCTTTGTCTGTACCAGCTGCAGTGTTGCAACAAGGTCACCATTCACAAAGGGAGAGACAGTGAGGCAGGGCATCTGTGCAGCCCAGTGAGTGATACTTGCAAGTTTGTCCTTAAGTTGCCAACATCAGCCAAAACCTATGTATGCAAGGCTGCACCACACTAGGTTTGGCTGCAGCAGTGCTGCCTTTGCCAGGAGCAAGATGGACTAGCCCTGTGTTTCAGTTCTGACAGCCTCAACGGAGTTGCCTAGCTGCTACAAAGTTGCGTAGACATCAGCGCTGTGAACACAAAAAGTGACAGTCAGTGGTCGTGCAGGCAAGATGTGTTGCTTGCGCTTGCAGGTGGCTCTGTTGTGCCTAGACATGTGCCTGTGCTGACTGTCGAGACCTGTTCTTGCAAGCTGCCGGGCAGCAGAGCTTGTTCGATGGCGCTGGCCTGTACTGTCGGACCGCCGCTGTAGATCACGAGACACCTTGACTCTACGTGCGCTGGGTTGCTGTGAATATTGGAAACATTTGCAGTGCAAAAAGCCAGCCGAGCTCACGGTTTCCGCGACACGAGTAGTGGAATCAGCATCGGGATCAGCTGTGAAGTTGTCACAGACGTTCTCTCATGAGCTGCACCGTACAAGACACCTTCAGGACCAAGCAGATGTGTTTGTGTGAAAGCTAGTCGGTTCAGCGCCAAGCGCGTCTGTGAAGTGACCGCGGTGCTTGTGCTGCGTAACAGCTAATCACTAAGCACGTGCAAAGCAAAGCCCTCTCCGAAACCAGGATTTTCCCGTATAGTTGGATTTAAATGCCTGTGTATATACTCAGCTACCCACGCGGCTCTGCCGACTTGCACGACTGGCTGTCGCACGGTGGTGTCTCCAGCATGACTGTTTGGCTAGCGTCAGCCTCGTGACCGACGGTGAGCTCCTGTCGATATCTGATACAACATGCTCCTGTAGATCACAAGTTCATCAGAACTGACAAAGCGCTTGCCGCTGTCCAGGTCCTTCTTGAAGCTCCTGCAAGCTCCTGCTACGTTTGGTTGAGGCAGGCCCCTTTCTGAAGTCTTGTCGAAGTTTGGCAGGTGAGCACGCAGTTCTGTCCACCAGCCGTTGTAGGCTTTTCGAAACTGTGAGTGACTCAGCTCCGCTTCTCCTTGCTGCAGGCAGCTGGCTCGAGACACAAGCTTGCCAGCACAGACCTGCTGAACACTTTCCCGGAGAGCCGCTCCTCAGAAGGTCACAGCTTGGACACGAGACAGACGATCCAGTAACCGATCAGCAGGTACCTTCTCAGCAGCTCTGACAGGCTCCAGTCATGCCAGCATTATAGGAGCATGTGTTTATGATCCTCCACCACTAGTCATCAGTGTATGCATGTGGAGAGAAGCAGGCTTGGGCCTGCAAACACCTTCAACAAAACTCAACTTGCACGTCACATTTCAGCACCTTGAAACCTGGCTCTGTGTCACAAACAGTGAGCCTGACCACTTGACTTGTGCACAGCTGCCCTCACACTCATGAAACCTTGCCATGAACAGCCATACCCCTTGTATACCTTGAAACTTTTTTTGAGATTGCCTTGATTGGGGCACTTCCTTTGCTGTGAGACATAGCTCTCCCATCCAGGCTGTGAGCAGGCTGCAGAGTAGCTCAACATATCAATGGCATGGCATTGCAGCCTGCATGTCATGTACCAAGTTTGGCTGGCAACATAAACATGATGCTACCCATTTTGCACAAACACAGGTTGGTGTATGGTTGTCCCTAAATACTTGGAAAAATTGGGTTATCACCAGTACCAGTTTGGGATGCAATTTGGGATTTAGGGTTTTTCAAACCCTAGATACCATGTGCTGGGTGCTACATCATGTTTCCACATTCTTAGACTCCTCACATTGCCTGCGACAGCTGTTGAGAACAGTGTATGACCCTAGTGTGGTCTGTGAGCTGATCAAGGTGGTGTCACACACCCTGCCAGCAACCCTTTGCCCTGTACGTTTGGCCCACAGCAATATGCAACCTCAGCATCAGTGAAATGTGGCTGACATGGCATGCAAATGTGACCGTTCAGTGCCATAACATGCTGCAACACGCCAGAGATCAAACGCAGGCCTTCTTTTGCGTTTTGCATTCTTTTTTCCTGGATTCATTCGCTAGTTTCAATGGTCTGCAGGGTTTGATAGTTTTTGTTTGCTTTGTAACTGAGGACAGCCAATTTTGAATATTTATTTGTTCAACCAACCTTAAAATTACTGCGGTAGTCAGTAGATTCAGATGTGGTAGCCATGGTCTGCATATGCATGTAGGCAGATTCATACAGGCAGATTCAAAGCTGTTGGACAGAAAGTACATAGGGAGCAACGCTTTTGTCTTGTTGGTTGCACTGCTTCAAGCACTTGTTCTCGTCAACCTTTCAGTTTTGCAAGCACTGACCCTTTTCATCCATTGGCATCAGGTGTTCTGGCCAGCCTCACACACACAGGCTGCAAAGCTTTGGAGACGTGAGCCCTTGCGCACAGCGGTGTGATCTATTAGGCTGCACACCAGGGATGGCTCAGCAGGTGGGACATTCTTGACCATTGTGACAGATTGGTGCCAATCATGCTGTCCTGGTGTTACCGACCAGGTGCGGAGCGCCTCTTTCGAGTGCGAGCTGATTTCAATTTGTAGCACATGTTTAGCTGCTGCTTTGGCTGCAAGTCCTTCTTGTAGCTTGCATGATCTCAAAAGCTTGTACTGTGATACACAAACTGAAGCTGTCATCTAGCTGAAACCCCCTCACAAATATCAACAACCCCTTTCACTGTCAGCTAGACTCACAGAAGCTTGATGCTGCATGCTAAGTGCATTGCAGAGTGGTCCAGCTGCAGCTTTGTGCATGTCCAAGTTGTCTCTTGTGGCGTTGCTTGAGATGTTGTCGATATTGCTATAAACCACATAAGGGCAACAAACTGTAAACTCGGTAGCAGTTAGCCTAACAGCATGTTGCTGCTGCATACAGGAGCACATCACTACAAACAAAACGGGCATCAGCTGGAGTGAGCTAGGAGTGGCTGAAGATTGAGGTGATCTTGGCAGGAGCGCTCTTTTGCTTCTTGCTCAGGTTTGTAAGCTGAACCCAGTTGTTGTGATCTTTGATTGATCTCAACGTACACACAATGCTTGCCTATAATGCCGTGCAACTTTTGTAACCAGCAGCAGCTTCATGCCAGGTCTACACAACCAAGCACAAGTCACTGAACTTCATCAAAGAGACTTGCTTGAAACGGGAGCCCCTTCACACAGTGAGGGGCTTCAGCTTATATCAAGCTGTCATTTTGTGGCATACACATAATCACTTTGATGAGTGAAGCCATCTTAATATTGACAGCTTATTCTTTTTTCTACAGCTATTGCATCTGAGACAACTCAGCATGCTGTCAAAGCATGCATGCAAGCAGCACATGCAAGTGTCTTGCAATATAGCACAAGTGTGTTGCACAGCACTAGCACCACTTTATAGATTGAGGCTTGCTCTTCCGCAGAAGTCTCTTGCTCACAGGCAAAGGTAAATGCAGTGCAAACCCTGTTCGTGCCATCTCAAGCCAACGCTTCGCTCTATTTCAGCAAGTGTCCAACAATCTATGACGAGAAAATGTATTGACAAGGCCTGTGCTGCATGTATCAATGCACTTGGCAAGCATGCAGCATTCGGTTTGATAACCCATGCCGACATGCCTGCAGGCGCTCTTGAATGACTCTAACAGGCTAGAGCCACAGTGACTGGTTTGGGCCTGTACGCAACTGCTGTGCCAAGCCCCGGGCATTGCAATGAAATGCACATGCCCACGCAGCATGCTATGCTGTCACGGACTACACTAAAAAGAATAAGAAGGAAAAGACGCTTCAAGGGATAGGTGTGGTACCTGAGTCTGAGCAAATCTTGGCAGTGAGCCATTGACACTGCCTGACTGCCCTCTATCACCACATCCAGGATGTGTTAGGGAGTGTATTGGTAACCCTTGACATCCTGGGCTCCCATAAGCTTGTCAAGATTGCTACATTCAGGAGCAGCACTGAGCGCGTTCACATGAGGGTGTCAGCTGTGATGAAGCAGCTGGGCAACAACAGGGCTGCATGTGTGTCTCAGGATGGCATCATTGAAGAGAACGACCCTGTCCAGAGCTCTTGGGGGTGCTCGTGCTTTCCTGATGGGTTTGTAATGATCTATCTTACCTGGTGTAATCTCTGCAGATCTAGCACAGATGAAGTCAGTGCCATAGAGCCAAACCAAACTTGCAGCATGCAGCAGGCAGCAAATGTCCGGCAGGCAAGACTGGCTGTTGAAGGCCCCTTCCGTCTCACCTTGCTGTATAGGGGTGATTGCTGAGCTTGAGTTTTTGAGCTGTGTTGTGTGATGTATATAGGGCAATGGCAAGGGTAGGGCATTTCCTGGTTGTAGCCACTTGACCCAGGGCTATTCCCAGCAAGGGGCTGCATCAAACAAACTCAAGGGGCCTGAGTCTGTGGAGCCATTTTGACTCAGTAGCTCTGGCTGAGCTCAGAGCTGTGACTGGGGTGTGAGTCTCAGAAGCTGAGAAGGTCAGGGCTGGTCCAAGCTGCCGTCCCGACAATTTTCATCCAGTTTTACAACCTTTGGGAGCACAGGATAGTACTCAATGTCAACCATGTTTACTGGTGGCCCGGCATGGCTGGGGACATCAGGGAGTAGGTCACCGGCTGCAATGTCTACTAGCGAAGCTTGTGATGATGCCATTGGCATTTTGCCTGTGTTAGCAAGCCCTAAGCTTGTACGTTTCTGATTTGACTTCTTCAACCATTTGTTGCGCATCAGCTTTCTTGCTCATTTACTTGAAGTTTGTGTCTGTAGTACCTTATGGCAAAGCCTAGATAAATTGTAAACCCTAGATATGGCCAAGGCCGCAGCACGCAAAGAGGTTTGGTACAGTATAAGGACCAAATCCTTGGTGACTGAGGCTGTTGTTATAACAAGGATTTACTTTACTAGTACTAGTACTGCGCTGTAGCAGTAGCTACCTTGAAGACAGCAGATGTTCCTAACGTTTATGCAGCTTTCCCAGCTGATACTCAATCAGATCATTGTGCCAACAGTCGTCGAGGTCGTTGACGTTTAAAATAGAATGGCTAATGGCTAAGGACACTGCTAAGATGCCTTGAGCTTGTTCTAAATGTGCATCCTGTGGTATTTGCTGCCTGTAAACACTTTTGCTTACATTTGCCATGAACTGACAATGCCTGGAATCCTTGCTATTTGACTATTTGCTAGCTTTTATCAGCTTGTAATGCATGCTAAACTTTTGTTTTTGGGGTCCCAATATAAGTATATAGGTACGGACCTAAGACCTAGTAACATGGCTAAAGTACTGTAGTGGATAGGGAGAGTGTTGTATACACTAACCAGTTGACTTGGAAACCGCATGGCAATATTATTATAAGACCGATATGCAACATTATAGATATAGGTACGGAGGCAAGCAGCAGATCAAGGATATGAACAGCAGCTGCCGATACTGTATAATAAATAACCACTCAACAAAGACAAGCCTTGTTGACAAGGCACGTACAAACTTACTAAAATTGGTGCAAGTCATAAAGCTGACGTTTCTTGTCGTCACGTAGGACTGTGTATGCTTCCAGAATATGTCTAAATGTCACAGTAGCAGCCTCCTTCTGCTTGGGATCATCAAATCTGTCAGGATGCTGCTTCATGGCTAGGCCCCGGAAGGCAGCTTGCACATCTGCTTTACTTGCTGATGGTTCTATCTCAAGCAATCTGTAAAACCCTTTAGGATCATGAGAGCTATAGTGTGGACGCCTAGCAGAAGTGCTGTTGTCAGCAGAGCTAAACCTGGCTTGCTCTTGAGACTGCCTAAATTGAGCAAACTGAGAGTACGCATGAGTCCAAGTAGTGCTAAAGCTGCCAGTTTCATCTGTCTTGCGATTCATGTATTGGTCAGCATCTCTTCTAACCTGATGCATCTGACTTCTGACTTGGGGCCAGTACTTGGCAGCAAAGCCCACAAGCAAAGCAGGAGCAGCAATAGCAAATCCAAATAGCTGAAATGCTGGGTATGTCTGCCATATACCAGTCAGTCCCACAGCAGCTGAAGCAAGCAAGGCTGTAGCTAGACCTATCTTGGTTTCATCATAAACACGCACACCTGACACCTTTGATGCATTGAACCCTGCTACAAACGTTCGCACTCTGGTGTTGCCAAAGTGCTTGCTGCTGTACAGAATGACAGGCATCAACACAGGTGCAGCAGAAAACTGCAGCAAGTTGACATCAAGATTGAGTCCCCTTGTCTCATCACACTTGTATGCTTTGAGCAAAAAGTCTTGGGCAGCATTGTATTGATGACTTTTGATTGCGCTGATGGCTTTGATCCTGCCAGTCTCAGCCTTCATCTCAAACATTTGAACACGCCTGGTACTGCCATCAAATGAGGATGTCATCATGTGCCTGTCAACTTGTTTGGCAGCAGAGACAGCTGCACCTGGACGGATTTTGGCAATATCCGATAGAGGGTAGTGGTACGAAGCCACAACCTGCATCTCCACCATCTCAGGGCTAAAGTACTGCTCAAAGACAGCATTTGGGGACACCCAGCGCCACTGTGTCTCAAAAGTGCCTTCAGTCCTTTTTGTAGCAGGATTGTACCTCTGAACAAGCTTTCTGAAGCCAACTTCAGCTGCCTTGAGGACACTGCGAGCCTGTGCCCTGCCTACCCACAGGGGCAAGTACAGCTCCTTGACTTTCTGTACTCCGGCAGCTGGTTTGGACAGCATGATGTTATTTGCTGTGCTGTGATAGGCATCAAAGGCTGCGTCTGCTTCTTGTCTGCTGATGGCAAAGGGAACTGCAGACAGCATGCCTGTTGATGGCCCTGCTCTGTCATAGCTGGTGCTGCTAGCATGCCGCCAAAGTCTGGAAGGGCGTATGGTCTGCAGATGCTGCTGGGCAGCAAAGGAAGGCAGCAAGCAGCTGCCAGTGACGAAGACGGTGCCAGCACTTGCAGCTGCCCTTTGCAAATGGAGTGTGTAGCGCAAGGCTGACAGCATGATCACTGCAGTACCCGCATCGAGGGGTGAGGACTCGTGCTGTTGCTGTCGGGCTGAAGGCTCAAGAGTGGACGCTTTTCAGGATGTTCATCTGTATCTGAAACATGACTTGAGTATTACATGTTACTGTACAGGCGAAGCACTACAGTTGCAGACACTAAGGGTCACCTGCTCAGCTTGTTACTGCAAAGCACGCTCATTTTACCCCAAAGCTGATCCCAGCATCGGGTAATCATGCAATTGGGTGCGCAACAAAGGAGCGGATGAGGTGGGTGACAAGCTGCCATGCTGAGGCATGGCAACAGCAGATCTCAAGAAATTTGTGCTTTGTTTACGGTTTGGTCTCTCGTGCTATGCCTCTTGCTGAATCCGGCGGTGCTCATGATGAGGCCGGATGCAGGAATCGACTGCGTCTATTCCTTTAGTCAGCGGAAGTAGGTTCGAAGCTCTGACCAGTCTCGCAGTTTGACTGACATCCTGCGTACAATTTCAGGTCTGCATCTCTGGACCGCGCTGCTGGGTGAAGTTTAGCACACAGCAGAGGCCCCTAAAAGTGCTGCATCTTAAGCGAGTTTAGTTCCGGCGCAGACCCTTTAGCAAGGAGCAAGATGCCCGAAGAGTTGAGCGATCAACAAAAGAAGCGGGGAGATGTGTCTCAAAAGGTTTTGTGCCCACCAGAAAGATTTATCAGTATACCGACAAGCGATCTTCAGGAGGCATTCCGAAGTGCGTAATCTTGGACGTCTACATGCATGCTATACTTATTGTGGACATCAGCTTAGGCCTTGAGGAATGGTTGTCTCCAGGGCAATTTTCGGAAGACGATTACTGGCGTTTTAATGACATCTGTCAGCTGTTTGAGGCAAACAGCCGTCTTGATTTCATCACTGTAACCAGGTACGCTGCATGCCCTCAGCAGGTCAGAACTTTGAGAGTTGAATACCCTTGCACAGGTGCTAACTTGAACGCGTAGCATGCAGGCGTGTTCAGGACAACTTTCGCCTGTTCTCAGCGGCAGCCCGGGGTACTTTACTGCCAATGCGCAAAGGCACAGGTGGGGTCAGTCTTTGGCTTCAACACCTGCTGCAGCTGTGACACACTTGTGATCCATCAAGATGTAATCAACCACAGGCAATGATGTGACAGGGACATTGCAGCTGGTCACTGCCTTCTCAGGTCACTGCGTTGGCCCTGCAGGTCTTCCTAGTGATGAAGCGCTTGATGCAACAGAGCTTAGGTTTTTGGAAGATTTCTGTAATCTGCTTACAACAGCGCACTACCGTCTTCTGACAGAGGAGGAATGGCAGACAGCAACGGATGAAGAGTTCACGGCAAGCTACTTTGCTTGTCTTTGCACATGTTCTGTGAAGACAGCCACCACACTGCAGTTGCGTACCCCAGGCTTTTGGCAAGCTGCAGCATCAGCATGGTGCCAGCTTACATCAAGATCGCAGCTGCTAGTTATGCAGGCCCCTCAGATAGCCAGGCAGCTGCTGCTGAGCAGCGTGTTCTGGTGTTTTGTAGCTGACACCATCATTTGGAATGCACAATGTGTTTGTGACCTTGACTGTTGCCTGTGTAGTTCAACATGCCTGTCGAGGTGAATTGGGACTTCATGGACACCCAGCTGCTAGGACGCTTCTGGAGTGGGCACCCTCAGCTGCGCCGAGGCACTGCTGAGCTGCTTGAAAGAACTCTGGTCTTCCATAGAGGCATCCATACGGTACAACTGCTGCCTGGGCCTTGCTGGCTTGGTCTTGAATAACTAGCAGTGGAAAATCAGCAGTGCCTGGTCTCCTTTTGTGTGGCTGTAAATGCACTCGCTGATGTGGCTGTTCCAGTGCTGAGCCATATGTCTACTTGACACGCTAGGAGCACCTTGGTTGTTTGCCACAGGCATACACACGAGGCCTGTACATAGAGGATAAGATTGACTTACTGATGGGATATCTTGTTGTCAATCCCCTGGCATCGCTTGTTGGCAAGGTCCTGGGGTACAAAGCCAAGGAGAAAACCAAAAAGTATTCACCTCTGACCTCCAGCAACCAGCATGCACCAGTGGCAGACCTGAGCCGTGGAGAAGGTGAGCACACGTTGGAGGCTGCCAGGAGAGCTGGCCTGGAGCATCCAAATGCCAAGGTACATGCTATCATGATCTTGCCTGCCAACTTGAAAAGTAGCTATAAGAGCGTTTTGCAGTAGCATGGTGCACACCAATGCTCAATGGTTGCTATTGGGAGGCCTGACATGGCATGCTGCAGGTGGCAAGGCGCATCACACTGCAGAGGCTCATGCCTGATGCAGCCAAGACATTTAGCTTGCTGTTCACCAAGCTGGAGATTCAGGAGCCCTGCTTCACAGACGTGGTCATCCTGTATCGCAAAAGCAAGCAGGTCCTGGACCGGCCCAGTACGGAGAAGGACCCTCTGCCTGCATATGGCCAGGTGAGCTACTTTGTTTTGCCCAAGTGTTATCTGTTGCTTCCACAGAAGCCTTGAAACCTTTGGGTCGCGCTCTGATCTGCATGCAGCTTTGTGAAGCAGATGGTAAAACGAACACGTGACCTGTGTCCTGACTGCCTGGTTCCTGCAGCAGAAACCTCTTCTTGTTTCGTGCCTGCGCATGCTTTCCATGATAGACAGTGTGTCGCAAAGCACCAGTCAGAATCCTGCACTAAGTAGATGTGCTGCAGGGCATGGCGCAGCGCAACATTGTTGTCAAGTCTTTCTGTGACATTCCGATGGCGGATGTGGAGATGATCTTTCCAGAGAAGAAAGTATACATTAAGCCCTTTATCCTCATTCAATTGGTGGTCACAATTGCTCTGGCCATCTTCACTATTGTCAGTACGCTGGTCCAGGTACACCCCTCCCAGGCCTCCACCATTAAGCTGCATGCTGCAAGCCACCTGACTGTAGCTGCTGCGCTACCCAATTTTGGCATGTTTTGGCAACCACATGTTTTGTTAAGAGTGACTCTGGCAACCACATGTTTTGTTAAGAGTGACTCTTGTTGCACCATACTCTGCTTTTCGTTGCAGAGCAAGGTGAACATGTCTGTGTTGGCCAGCCTTGCAAGCGTCACTGCAGCTCGAGCCTATCAGGTGTGGTACCGTTCTCAGCTGACACAGCAGCAGATGCAAGACGCCATGACTCAAGGGCTGTATGAGAAGGCTGCAGACTCCCAAGAGGGTGTGCTGAACACTGTCTTGAGCCAAATGTCAGATCAGCACACCAAGGAGGTCATTCTAGCGTATGCTGTGCTCCTTCTCAGAGGTCAGTGCATGCAGGCTAGGTACAATCTCAGCACCACGTTTGCCCTGTCAGCCAAACAGTGCTCACAAGCTTCACCACAAGCACCTTTGTCTTGGAACAGCAGCAAAGACATTTGCAGCAGCTGATAGCGATAATGACCTCAAGCATATCTTCATGCCCTATAGCATCTTCACTCTTGATTGTGGACGCTGCAGGTGAGGCAGTGACTCAGCAGGGTCTGGACACTAGGTGTGAGCTGTGGCTGGACCAAGTTTTTGGCCTCAAGCTGGACTTTGCCATTGAGAATAGCCTGCCAGTGTGCCTGGAGGACGGTGTCATAGAGCGCGATGACCAGGTATTGCTGTTGCCTAACTGCATTCTTCAGTCACACCATAATAATAATAATAATAATAGATTACACTTTCCAGCACAAAGTGCTAGGTGTGTGTGGTACAAGTCATGTCTTGCCAGGCTGGCTTGTTTTGAGCGTCGCGGTTCAGTCACACCATGCACCTCCTCAAGGGTCTTACTGTGACATATTGGAACTGAACTCATGATCTTGACGGTCCCTCAAACTGAAGTCATGTACTATGAGTACAATGCACTTCGAGTAATAGCAAGTCCCTACATGATGTCTTCATGAATTTGCTGAACTTCTTCTAGGTGAGCTTTAGGGCCGCTCTATGTGGACTTGATTGTAATTTGAAACTGCAATACATCCACTCACTTGATACTCTCATCCATGCTTTCCATTTGAAGTGCTGCTGTGTTCACCCAACAGCCTGTTGAAGGTCTCTGTGCACATTGATACGCTCTCTAGGCAATCAAGCAGAACCTACAGCAGCAAGCATGTGTGTCAAATCCCTGCAAGCCTTCTCTGCAGCAGCCTGCTGCCTGCATGCAGTTATCACTAGTTTGGGCTTGGCAGATGTTGATGCCAATGTACAATTTAGCTGTGAGAGAGCTTGCAGGGGATGCTGAGGCCACTACCGCCAGCAAAAGCCCTTGATGTGCTGAAACGCAAGTGGGAGCGCCACTTTGACAAGCAGGTTGGCATCATCTGCTCTTCCTCTTTCATCTCTTCATCCTGCTCAGCCCCTTGCTGCAACCACATGTCACGCCTCAGTGCTGGGCCCTCCTGAGTTCCTCTGGTCCCTGATGCTGAGCACACACTGGCGGTAGACTTGACAATGCAACAGACCGGCTTGCATTGAACTTTTGGTGACTGATATTTATGATGCAGACATCTGGTGGTGAGGAGGTCAGGTGCCAGGATCTGAGCCCATCATTCAGGAATGCCCTGTAAGTCCTGCCCTTGCTAACTGTATGCTCTGGCTTGTTGTATGACCTGCCCAGCTGTTCGCAAAGTTCCCCAAATAACCTCAATGCAAACATGTAACACTACTCCCTGGCAGATTGGGCCAGGTCATTTGTTCTGTCACTAGACTGCTTCCCTTCTGTATGTAAATGTGCCTTGCAGTGCGCACACTAGAGCAGAGCCAGTTCTTTGCAATGCAGTACGACATGAGCATCACCAATGAGACCCAACACCAGCCTGAGCCAGAGCCCATTCCAGCTGCAGCTTCCAGCCGCGCCACTACTGTCACCCAAAGGCGCCCCAGCCAGTTTGACCAGGGGTCCACCAACTACAATGGTGTCAGCTCAGGGCTGAACCCAGGTACAGGGCAGTACACTGGCGCTGCACCTGGTGTGGGGCAGTATGCAGGGTCAGGGCAGTATGCTGCAGCTGGGGTTGGGTCAATAGGGCAGTACAGCGGCTCTGGGCAGTTCAATGCAGTCAGCCAACCCGCCTACAGTGGCTCACCTCGATTCAGCAGCACTCCAGTGGACTGGAGCTCGTCAACCACCTCCGCCACACCTGCTGCAGATGCTTTCTCATCTCAGCAAGCAGGTACACTTACCAAGCATGCACAGTACAGTACTAATTGCTACAGGCCTGCACGTGCCAGGCGCTGGTTCTGGTTGGTGGGTGTCTGCCTATGTTTGTGTGCCTGTCATCACCTGCATCTCAGTCTCACTTGTAATTGCCCTCATGTGGTGGTGCCTCAGCATGCAGGTCGCAGTGCATTTCAGCTGTATTTCTGCCTGCTTTAAGCGTGCATCAGCAGCAATGTGGCATGGTACAGACCAAGGTAATCATCACCTTGGATGTTTTTGCAGTCCAGCCATCTTCTAATTTTGGAATTGGCTCTGACAATGGGCAGACTGGACAGAGAGTATCAGAAGACATCAAGCACCCACACCTGGACAAAGTGCTGCACCCGTTTCAGCACCGATCTGGTTAACTGCATAAGCTTAGTATAGATCTACACTAGACAAGCCACAGCGGTCAGGAGCTATTCAGCACATTCAATCGACTGCCAATATTTCTGGTGCAGGGTCGATTGATTTGACACTTGGTATGATTATAGTACTAGCTGCCTTCCATGCTCATAGTGCTCATGATAGTTGCAAAGTGATGTGTGGTGCTCCCCATGTTGGTTTGTCTGTGAGTGATGTCAAGCGATATGGCATAGCACTGCGCCACAGTCAGACGAGTTTCCACATTGTGCACTGTGTCATCACACCGTATGTGCGAGGCACTTTGAATTGCACAGCTGACTAAGTCTTGATAATCTTCAGGACATGTGATTAATTACAATGAGTTGGGCCAAGGCCAGACTCTTTCCTTCGCAGAACCCCATATGAAACTTGAAGGGCATTCAGTCAATCGTGGTTCAGCACTGCTATAATTTACTATTCATTGCGAATTTTGACCTCAGCGTGGTAACCTTTTCGCAGGTCAGATCTACAGGCCCTGCAATGCCATAAACTACACCGTACTTGTGGCAGACTGAATCAGATATCAGATATCGTACCCACCTTGATACGACCGCAAATTTCAAGCCAGATGCATGAAAGCTATCAACAAGCATGTGTTGATAATTTGATAAGCGCATAACATACTTCAGTTGCTTCATGTATGTTAAGGCGAGCTGCTATCTCGTCACCGCTGTGAGGCGGTCTCTGATTTGTGCCACAGTTGCCCCCAAAGGACTGGCTGTGCCAACCATGCCCTGCAATGAGCAGTGGTAGCTGCCTCAGTACTTGGTTGCCACCTTATTGCGTGATGGCTGTCAAGTCCCACGAGCCGAAACACATTTTGTATGCGAGAGTTGGGTCAGTGAGGCGGCATAGAAAATATTTGCCAAGAGTGTGCGTCATTTGAAACAGGCAGATACGTCACAAACAACCCTGACACATGGTTGCCATTGCAAGCAAACCAGCTGTGCAACCAATCAGCAGCTGTCATGAAGAGGTTGCACATTGCAAAGCAGCAAACCTGAATCTTTGACAGCATCGCGCTATCCTTCACCTGCAGCAGACACACTCCGATGTTCCTTTCACACTTGTGGCGGCCGCTGAAAGAATCATTTCAGCGGCATCAGTGAAGCTGATGCACCTATCAACCACAATGACTGGCCCAAAACAATTTGGAACAGAATTCATTTTGTTGTGTAAGATGCCGCACAGCAAAACATACAAGACAGGGGCCGTGCAGTCTCGTGATGATGTAAGTTTAGACATTCGTCAAGTGCATTGGCAATATAGCTCAGAGATACGCAAGGACAATTGCTATAGGAATGAATGCTTACGTTGCAGCAGTTTCTGCAGCTTCTTGGAACATGCCTAGAGCTGCATACTCCTCAGCCTTGCGGGATGCATCTGCAAGTCTAGCCACCAGCCTGCAACCAACTGCTTCTTCAAAAAATGGTTGATGTGTAAGTGCCAGCGGCAATTTGCTTGCTCATTTGCCCTGGCTATGCAGAAATGAGCCTCAAGGTTTATTGCGTCCTGGCACAAGTGGGCAAGTGATGCTTCATGGTAAATGTGGGCATTATGTTTGTGCTGCTAGTGTTCCCTTACAAAGGACCTGAAGGCTTTGTTTGCTTTGAGCTGTACAATTGTCAGCTTTCCAAGTATTATTTGGTGATTTCAACCGCCTCACTTGGCAACTGCTTGAGTTGGTGCGTCATTTGCTTTGGCAGCAGCAATGTACACTGGAATTGGCAACACATTCTTCTTCTCCTTGCATAGGGCCTCCAGGGCGTCCCAGTCTTTCAATGTGGCCAGTGTTTGCACCTACACGCCCCAGGAAAACTCGCCTGCAAATCCTTGCAGCCTCAAATGCCATGCCACGCCATGCCATGCATGTGAGATATACGCCAACTGGTCAGCCCTCGCACTTGCGATTGTGTCACTTCACAGCTGTGAACTGCTCTCAAAGGCGCTTATCAACCAAGGCGCAGCTTCAGCACAAGCCTTGGTGCACTAGCACAGCATGCAAAGCAGGGGACCGCTGCAGGTTTGCTGTGCAAATTCACATGCACATGCACTAGCCAAGAGCAACACAACACGCTGGAACACAACAGCCTGCCCTGGGTTCCTGTGACGCACCCATACATGCCTGTGCGCATGGCTAAGCACTGACCTTAACCCAGCCAAAACGCTTGTCAGACAGCTTGAATATGCTGCGCACCCGCTCAGCAGCTCGAGCATTGCCCAGCCTCAAACACTGCTGGACTGCAACAGCAGGTCAGACGTGCCATGATAAAGCAGAATGTGATGGTGGAGATTCTCTCATGCTATCTGTTCAAACTCATTGATTTTTGATCAACTGTTGAAAGGCACTTGCAGGCAATGCACGGCAACCTGGCATGTATGTGTTGCACAAAAGCAGATGCAGGCATTGCTGTATTGCGGCAACGCGTGCATTGCAAGCTGGACAAGTCTGCCTAATGACTCCAGAAGCCTAAGCGGGTCACAATAAAGATGTCATTCCAGATGACATCACGCACAACCACATTTTGAAGTCAGGACACCGCCACCCATGCCACAAAATGACAGCAACCACCTTGGCATTTGCACCAACACACATACCTTGTTTCAAGAGACGACAGCAATGCATAATTCTATACATGCTGGACGAACGCAGAATACGCTTCTGCTGTGTGCGCAAGCAGTCTAATTCTTGTTCACTCAACCATACCCAGCTATGAAAGCACACGCAGGTTTCTAGCATCTGCCAGGCAATACAAGCAGTCGTGTTAACTCAAAAGATCAATAAAATCACACAGGGTTGCAGCTAGATGGATGGGCCACTCACCTGTCTCAATGACGCTGCAGCCCAGAAAGCAGGACTGGCCTGCTTCCTGCTCCAGCTCAGCCTGCACTGTGCGCAGCTTGGCAAACTCCGCGCACGCCTTGCTCTGGAAGACATGCTCCTTGGTCTGCGACACATGCCAGCACACATACGCTCCCACACAGGACAGAAAACGCAGCTAAGCGTAACCTCATCTGCACTGCAACAGCAATAATCAAGTAGACATGCTATCAGAAACTCCCTTCCCATCCCCACCCTCCTTCCCCCCGCCTGGCTTTTTCCAAGACATGAGCATGCAACCAGATGGGTAGTCTTGTACGCGTCAGTTTGCAACGAACAAGAGCTGGGATGCCACTGGCTCGTGCCTTGGCGCCAGCAAAACCTTAGAACCCTGACCTGAGAGTACTGTTCAGACGCCCTGACCAGCAGCTGCACCACCTGGGTGTTGTCACTGATCAGGCTGGCATGGCTGCTGCTGCTACCGGCGCTGCTACTGACGCCTGCTTCAGCGCCCTTGTGGATTTTGTTGGCTCTGCGCAGTGCTGAGCAGAGGCGCATGTGGCCCACACCATCATAGGTGGCCATGCCCAGATACAGCTGCTCCAACAGGTCAGGCTCCTGCAAGCATTGCATCACCATCCAGATTGTTTCTGAACTGTACCTGTCCTTCCCGTGTAAATCCCTCTGCTTAAAGCACAAAGTTGTTGAACCCTCATGATAAGCAATTTGAAAAGGGGTCAAATGACACAGCGCTTGTCACAACCTTAATTGCTACAGTGTGTTCAAGACACATTTGCGCTAAAACGGCCAAATACATGCTAGCACCTTTTCATTGCAGCACCCACTGTCAAGATGTTGTGGCAGCCTGCCTGTGAATAGCTATGGCCTGATCACAGGTTGCTGTTCACCACAAATTGCTGCCGGTCACAGAGTACTGCATGCCTGCTCAGCTACAACCCTTACAGCAAGTATACAGGTGTGCTGTCATGCTCAACTCATCCGTGCAAGGAAGACTAATATTGCCAACAACAGGAACGGATGGCTCACCCGGCGGTGGCAGTAGGCGATGAAGAGGCGCTTGGCCAGGGGCTTGGCATTGATGGTCTCCAGGAAGCTCTTGAGAGGCATGCCCTTGCGATACATCCTGCACACCCCCACATACACGTCTACTCAACTACGCTCGCATACCTTGCCCTGCTGTTCAGGTATGGCCTTGCCCAACACTGCTGCTCCCAGAGACAATCTGCCTGGGCTTGTAGGTAATGCTCACCTTCCTCAAGACTTCCAATCAGTAAACATGCTTTTTTCGACTTTCCAGAACGACTTTTTTGTGATTCCCCAGCAAACTGATTCACAGTGAGCAAGTGCATGATACAGCTTGCAACAGCAGGTCACGTTCATCAGGATGTACAATGCCAGGCAGGTATGCAAGGATGACAGAGCAAGGAGTTTGGGTGACCTGAAGAGAGCAAGGTACACCAGATCAGCATCACCACTGTCAATGGCCTTTGTCAGAGCCCCTTCCATTTCACCCAGACTGAGCAAGAGGGGCACCTACACACAGCAATGGCTGATTATATGTCTGGCTGCTGCCTGGGGACATGCCCAAGAGAAAGCTTACATCACAAGCAACACGAGTTTCCACATTGCTGTTTTGTTGCACCATGGGCGATGAGAAGATTTATATACCTGCCAGGTGCTACAATATGGTGCATGCAATCAATTATCACCAGTAGCAATGTGGCACAGCATGCAGGCTGAAGTGTTGAATGCATGCTGTGGGTCCTGAAAAGCAGTTTTGTTACAGAGCATGTGCAAAGCATACGTCATGTTTGGGCACGCAGGTCAGGCTTGCAATCAAATGCACAGTCAGATACACGCATGTAGCTGCAGAGAAGCTGCAAGCCACCAGGTTACCAACAACAGCCATCAGGTTGGCAATAACATGCGTCACCACAGTGAAGTTTCACACACTCCTGGTGCAAATCAGATGCTCGTCAACAGTACAGCAGCAAGCGCTTGTGATCAATAGGCCAGCAGCATACAGTGTACAACAGGCAGTCCTATCCGAACCGGAGCTCACAATGAATAGAGTATTGGGCTAAGCAGCTTGTACATTAGTGCTCGCAGTTCTCGGGTCTGCTTTGTAAGTGACAGCCAAGTATCAACAAGGAATAACAGCATGCAGCTTTTCAGAGACTTGGTGAGGGCCACCTGGTCAGCAGCACAGGTTTCATACTCAAGGAGAAGAGTGGCAAGGCGCTTGCGCCCTACTGACTCAGCATGCCCTGCTATCAGGCTGTACCGGATTCCCCTGTAGGTCTGCAGCTTGGTGCGCAGCACATCTTTCAGCTCCTCGTCTGGCTGCTGCAGCGAGGCGCTGATCTTCTGACAAGCCCAGTGAACCAGCACCTGCACCTGCACTCATCATACCACCCGCTTCTACTTCATACCACTTGTCATGAATTGCTGCTCTGTCTGGTGATGCTATGCCAACCTTTTCATGAGACGGATCTGTGATCAGGCGATCCAAGACAAACAATATGCCTTGACCTTGTGGCAGGGCAACTGCAGTGCACCGGGAATTTTCAGTAAAATTTTGGTGTAAGACTGCGGCCTAAAGTGGTAGTATCTAGAATCAAGCTTTCTAACCGGTAACACAGGATAGGAAGATACAGACATGCACAGTAACAGCGGCAGCTGCAAGCAGCGTCAGGGTAAGGTCTTGCCGGGCATTGTGTTGCAAAGCGCCCTGTACTGCAGGCTACATGCAATGACACTGAAGCTGGTGTGCAGCAGGGCTCATTGTCGCAAGTCATCCAGAAGTAGCTGTTGATGACAGAGAACAAATGGCAAACAGGTAATCCTCAAGATTTGCACTTTTGCACCAAGACAGAAGTGCAGTCACCAAGACAGACATGCTTTCAGCTGTTCACTGCAGAAACACAGATTGCTGAGCAGGTTTTGTAGTTTGCTTGTTGTGAACCTTGTCAGTGTCCATATTGAGCATCTCAGCAATCCTGAGCGCTAAAAGGTGGCGCCTGGCATTGATCAGGCGGAAAATCAGGACTGAAGGGGTGAGGGCTTCCAGCTGGGGCAGGGTGAGGGGCACCCCCACATCTGAAGCTCTCAAAGCATTCAAGATGCGCAGGCTCTGGCATATTTGCAGGATTCTCTTACGAGGGTAGCTTCCAACAGGACAGAAGGCTCGCCCATAGCAGCCTGCCTGCATTCCATGCACACAGCCATCCCATCCTGCTGTACTGGATTTTTGCAGGCAGACAAGTCAATGTCAGGCTGTACACTCACGTCCAGCCTGTGACTTGCTCAAACTTGACCACAAGGAATGAGATGTGGCTTCATTGCACCCATGTACTGCATGCTTCCAGAGTGTCAGTACGCAATGCTTGCCATGGGGTAAGGTGCATGTAGGGTTCAAGCAAAGCATGCACATCACCTTGCGTCCATGTAAGATGCTGAGTTCACCTGTTGCTTAGCCCCTTGCTGCAATCAAGTGAGTTGCCTCACATCACGATGGCTGTGATCCATCACGCAATCACATACAGTATACCATTGCAGCCTTACTCGGCACAAGTGCATGCATCATGCGATGAGGGAACCTTCATGAGGGCAGCTTGTCTGACTGCATCCATTTCTGCCCCAGCAGCATCCACACAAGTGGCCACAGCCTGAGGCAGCTGTCCCACAATGCTACGCAGTGCCTGGTCTGCCCCGGCATTCTGCTGCTCAAACAGCTGGCGCGCATCAAATAGCAGTGCACCTGTACACCTCACTCCACCTCACCATACTTGCATGAATGAGCAGGTGAATGCACAACCTCAGCTTACAGGTGTACATTCACACTTCTTGCCTGCTGGGTTTGAGCAAGCAGTTGAAGGCGTTGCTGCTGTCATTCTTAAAGTACATTGAAAACGCGCCTGTGCTTGAATTGAAGAACCTTTGATTGGTATCCTGATACGAAGTGGTTAGACCATATGGCATACATGTCACTCCAGAAAAAGGTCAGGACAGTGGTGGGCAGGGTAGGGCAGTCAAACATATAGGCCGCGTTGTGTTGTAAGGACTGCAGCAGATGCTCTGTGATGTACAGAAGTTACGTCACATTGGTGCAAGAAGTGGCAGTCAATCAGACACCTGGTGCTGTAGATCCAATCTTGAAGATGTCCACTAGGCTGTCTGGTACACGGCTCAGCAGCTCATGCTTCTCGACACTAATCAGTCTCACGCCATCACATTCCGACACCAACACAGTTCTTTCTTCCAGATCGTGCTTGATCCAGTCTCCATAGGGACCCACCATCAGCAGTATATCCTGAGTGTCCAGCACACGCATGCTTGCCTCACAGTGCACATGCTATGATTTGTTTGCTACTTCCAGATTTGCAGCATGGTGTCGGGTCAGCTTGCTGTCTTCGCAGCAGCCATGTCTCTACGGTTCTTCTCACATATAGGCATACTGAAGGGTTACGTGAGCTTTGACATGTGATGCTACAGCTGAAGTGGGGCTGGGAGTGCTTTGTGTAATCCACCTGGCAAGCATTCGTACATGCACAGTGCTTTGACATGCAGCCTCACAGCAGTCCAGGCTGCTGGGCGTTGCAGCAGCACTGCGATTTATGGTGTAAAGCTGTGCCTAGCTCAGCCTGTGGGTTGCAGCAGCAGTCGTGACATATATACATTGCATTGCTGACTCACAACAACCATTTGGGCCATGAGTCTAACCTGCCAGCACATCACCACTGAGTCTGCCCCACACCACTCCAGCTGCTGGGGCATCTTGTCGCTCTGAGTCGCAAACTCAGACAGCGCCTTGCTGAAGTCTGAGGTCCAGACCTTGAGGCGGCCATCAGCTGTGTAGGCAGCAACAAACTGACCGTTGGGAGCAATGGACAGCTGCTGGATGTTGCCCATGCCTGTGCCGCTCTGCTCGGCGCTGTCCACATCCACTGCCATGATGCCGCCTCCCACAGCCAGCAGTACCTGCACTACAAGCTCTAAGCTGTCAGGGCACAGTCTTCTGGCTTTGCTACAACTGCACCTGCCAGCTCCAGTTTACTGTCGTGTAGGGTGGAGCAACAACATGTGAAGGAGGGCAGGGGGTCAAACATGCAAGCATGCATGCCGCTGCATATCAGCTCCCAAAATTGCATGCTTCATTGTGCTTGCCGCTATCAGAG
Source organism: Asterella californica (assembly GCA_036924285.1). Lineage (NCBI taxonomy): Eukaryota > Viridiplantae > Streptophyta > Marchantiopsida > Marchantiales > Aytoniaceae > Asterella > Asterella californica. Next base: position 27,304 of record JAYKYS010000194.1, read on the forward strand.
CCATAACACCAGCTCGTCAACAGTTATCAAGCGGGATCACAGGCTAATGATGCATGAGATGTATAGATCATTGCTTGCAAAGCTGCCCAATCAGTCAAAAGGACTAAGGGTATTGCTAGACAGGCATCTTCACCTCATGACATTCCAGTCATGTGTCACAACTTGTTCAGGCAACAGGAGGCCGACCTCTAGGCAGCCAGAGAGGGTGTGATGTGGCTGCATGATAGCCATACAGGTGGGAGGCTCCTTCAGGCGAGGGGAAGGGCTGGCCAGCTTGTGGGGCCGGGGCTCTTCCAAGCCTGACACTGCCCACAGCTGCAGCCCCTTAGTCAGCACCACCAGACCATCCCCATACAGCTGGCACTCCAGGATACCCTCACGCTGCACTTCGCTGCCCATGCTGAAGTTGCGCTGCAGCTGCACTCCAAACATGCTGTACACATGTACCTGCAGAGCACAGGCTCTGGCCGCTGTCCACAAGCTGTGCTGGAGAAAGCGTCGGCACAGGCAATATGGCGTACACGTGTCTGCATGACTATGCCTACAAGCAGATACCACACAGGCACAGCATGCAAGATGGCTAGGTGGGCACATAGTGGGCTATGCTTGGGCGAGCAACTGAAATGTGCTCATGTACAATGCACAGATGTACACTGCATCCGCAATAGGACAGACGCATGACTTGCCAAGGGCAATGCATGCCACCACTCAACACTGTGAGCTGTCACAGTACAGATAACAAGAGCATATTTGTATAGGTCGGCAGCAGCGGTTATTGTTATGAGCAAGCTGATACCTCTCCAGTCTGTTCCACTATCATCAGGTCTTCCGCATTGGTCCAGCCCATAGCTTCAATGCGCCCCTTGTCCCAGAGGAAGACTGCCAGCTGAGTTCCTGCAGAGTTGTGTATTTTGACCAGGGGCTGCGTGATGCCGCCAGAGACCAGCACCATCTTGCGTTCGTCGCGTATAGTTGCAATTGGTCCTCCATAGCGCGCACAAGCCACTCTGCAGAAGATAGTATGTGCTTGCTCAGATTATGCAGTACAAAGCTCACATGCCTCAGACAGGCATATATACACCAAGAACTTGATTAGGTCAAAGTAGTCAAGGCCGGCATTGTATTATTTTGAGGAGAGTCACGTATGGGTTATGTCATGCAGTGAGCGAACATGCTCCATGCTGCAAGATGCTGCCGAGAGAGGCAGGATGACCTGAGATCGTCCAGATTGACATCTGTCCAGGCCATCTGATACAACTCTGACTTGGAGTAGAAGCGGTTGCCACAGGCATCCCAGCCACCGACTGCAACCATGCATTACTTCATGCAGCACAGGAAGATGCATCGAACGTTTCAGCCAGCTTTTGGTGCTAATTTACCGGGCGACAAGTTGCCTTCTGCCATGAAACCTGTAAATCTGTGCAGATCACATGTCTACGGTTCCAACAGACCGGAAAACGAAGCAGTCAAGCCCGCAGTTTGTCTGCTGCAGCGCCGCATGAAAATAAAGCCTCAACAAGGTAAGCGCGCGGCAACGCTGCTGCAGAGTGATGAGTCACCACGTGCCAAGCTTTATATGCACAATCCGCCGCCAAATCAACGCCTTGTTATTGGGGCGAACGTTGCACCGCAATTCTTGGTGTACGTAAATCGTCGGTGGATTGGCATCGATGCAGCAACAATCGCTTACACATGAAACGCCCACATCAGACAGACAATGGCTCCGAGACCAGCTACCCCGTACAGGCCCGTAGCTGCTCTATGTAGTCATACACCTAGTCTAGTGTTACCTCGCGCCGGCCAACAAAGTGCATTGCAAGCATGCACAAGCTAGCGGAGCAAGGCGCTCGTAAGCTGTTGGAAGTCGCTTCCACAGCTGGCACAGTGAGGTAACTGGTAGCTGTACTTCCTGTTCCGCACCTCAGTTACGTCTACAACATTATGACACCGTTTAGGCTTGATCTGCAGATCCACAGACACCTTTGCCATCGCAGGAGCACGAGGCTTTGCCAATAACAAAACGTCCACTGGTCCTCATGGAGGCTCTGGCGTATGTGCTCTGACCTGGACATCTTGCATGACTGTGAATCAAGCACTGCTTGATGTTTCTATATTGTTGGATGCAGAGTTCTCCAAACACAAGCAAAGACAACCCACCCCCTCAGAGCCCCATGGAACAGAGCATGGAGGTAACCACTACTGCTAATACTGTATGACGCACGCCTAACTGCTAGTTTGCTTATATGTTCTCTGCAGGTATCCCCTGAGGTTCCACAGCATGAAGCTGCAGACAAGATCCCCAGCCAGGTAGAGTGGTTGACAAAGTGACACAGCTCTATCAAGCTGTGCATGAGCTGAGCAGGGAGTGCCCTGAATGGCTGCCAGCATCTGTGCAATCCTCAACTGTTATGTCAACAAATCCTTGCAGGTACCAAACCAGTTAGGGGGTGAGCGCTTTCCGGATGCTTTGGAGTCAGAAACCACTGTCACAAAGGTGCCAGACAAAGCTCTTCCTAAAGAGAAGGCCAGTTGACTGTGATTTCCTCTATTTCATACCAGCTGTATAGAAGCCAAGGCTAATTTGCCTCTCCCTGATGTTAGTATCAAGAGCATCAGACATGATTCAAGTCGTGTCGTATACACTGGAACATCTGACTTGACCAGCACATGCAGTTGTGGGTGTGTGGGTGAAACATTCCTCAGTTAAATTGGCAGTTGAATGTGGCTACTGCTGTATGGCTGGCATCAAAGTATACTATCAGGTAGTTGTTTAGATGCAACAGGTTTCTGTGCAGTGGTGCTGCAAAGTTTGCTTTGTGTTGGGTGTCATCTCACGTACTGCAAGCAATTATCAAGCAGTCCTGCTGCAATTCCTGGTTATATGAAACATTTGACCCCCCCAGAGTTGGTTGATGCCGCTGCATCTGTGCATGCATATAACAGTACTCACTTTCCTGTGCCTGAACCCAAAGACGTAGCTGTAGGTAAACGTGAAGATGTGCAGGTTTGCCTTCGGATTTTAGATTGACTTGATGTCACATACTGCTGAAGGAACATAGCCTGCCCAAGGTCAAGATATACTGACCAGGCTCAAAGCAGACTGTTGATGCGATGTCTGTAATTACCTGCAAGTCTTGCGAGGGTTTTCTGGGTAGTGCTGATCTAGTTTGCTTTCTGCTCGGTCGTTGACTGTAAGCTTGGGAAGACCCACATCTTTCAAAAGCAGCGTGGTGTTGCAAGTCCAAGATTCAACTCTGCTTCGCACAATAATGATATTGGGGTATAGCTTCTATTACAGTACACGCTCACTAACCTCAGCTGCCCCACTGAATCAAAGCCACAAAAAGCAACAACAACCTGCTGAGGTAGAAGGCACAGTGCGCACAGTATAGCACTCAACACCCTGCAGCATAGCACTCAACACCCTGCTATTGCTATGCTGCTGTCCTGCTATGTAGTATACTGCTATGCTGCTATTGCTGGAATCTTCTGCCTTTGATGTGCTATGCTTGCACTAACTCAGCATTCGGCATGGCCAGGCCACCTTGGGAAGGGAATAGCTTCCCGTATGTTCTCTAGACCTGTTGCAAACAGGATGAGGCGCTCAAAGCCAAGCCCAAAGCCAGCATGGGGCACAGTTCCATACTCACGAATGTCTAAATACGCTGCATATGGCTCCAAGGGCATGCCTGACTGTTGTAGCCTCCTCTGCAGCACCTGCACACAGCGTAACACAATACCATCCAAGTAAGAGAAGTGGCAAAGGTCTGCTGTGATTCTGGCCCATGAACACAATCCTGAAGTCTTGTTGGTGACGAGTCTCAACATAGACAACATACGCCAGTCAAGCAAGTCACTTGATTGCTCAAACGATCAAAGGATAATACAATGCACAGTATGCTGCATCAAACAATACTCCTAATGCATCACAAATCAAAGACAGTAAAGCACGTGCTTGCAGCCACCATTTCAGTCCTGAGACATGGATATGATTTGCTAACAATGCCTTGAAGCTCAAGGAGTAAGGTCATGCAGTATGGTTAAGGCCTCACATCTAAGCGCTCCTCCCTCTGAGATCCGCCAATGAGTTCCCCAACTCCTGGTACCAGTACGTCCATGGCCGCTACTGTCTTGCCATCATCATTCAACCGCATGTAGAATGCCTGCAGGGTGTTGCAGCATTGGATGTCAGTACCTGTGGATTTGAGGTAAAGGAAGAGGCTATTCCGTTAGACCGACGACTGCTAACTGAATTGAAGCTGTTGCTTTGTGCAGGATTAGCATTAGATTGCTGAGTCAGGTGACGACCACAGAATGAAGGCATCAGCCCTGTGATTGCTTTAAACGGTTCATTGGATGGGTTGTGAACTCAAGTCACTGCCACGGGATTTTAACATCATGTTTCAGCCAGCAACAGCCTCATGGCATTGAGTTGAGTTGACCGGCATGACAATGGGTGCTGTCTGCTCCAGCGTCAAATCAAACGAGCTGAGCTGCCTGATGAGATGCAAAGGAGGAGGGTAAAGGGGAGTGGTTGGGGGGAGGCTTGGGGCAAGCCTGTCATTGCAGAAAAGATGGAGGCTGCCTTGCAATACTTTGCGAGGAAACTGGTCAGGCCTCTGCAACCACTCAAGTCAAGTCACGCACCTTGATGTCTTTTGGGTAGTTGTACACAATGACTGGGGACTTGAAAACACGTTCTGCTAAATACCGCTCATGCTCACTAGACATGTCAATCCCCCATGCCACCTGCACTACACTAGGAGAGCTTAATTCATACCAAGCCAGCTCCGTTTGTTACATGAAAGCGTGACATGTGTTTGTCATCATGCAGATTGGGTAGTAAGTTTGGTGCAACAACCATCGTCATCACTAGGCTGCTCACGAGTAGTGCACAGTGAGAACATTAGACTATATTCTGTGACCTATACAGATGGTGACAATCTTGAGTGCTTGCTTCATGGCATGATGCCTTATGACTGTTATACCCATCGGGCATAACATAAGCAGAGCAGCATCTGCCTTGGTACCATACCAAAACTATGCTTGTTTCACACATGGCTTCCTTGCATGGTTAGATGGTCGTTTACACTAGCTTCCATGCAAGCTTATGATAGGGAGACATGTATCATCCTCAGGAATAGACATACCCCACGCGACTAATCTGGCAAATAAGCATGCATTCCTTGTTTCCTGCTTCCACTGATCACAAACCTGCCCATGCAGCAGGTGAGGGACCCTGAGTGCCACAGCAGGGCGTACCGGAAACTCAAACAGCTTGTCGCCTTTCTTCTGGGGCTTGTACTCTTGGATGGCCTTGGACAAAATGTCAATGGCATCTGTATAGCTGATGCGCTTGAAACCAGACTGCGCAACATGCTGCAGCCTGTTCTTGACCTCAGGGTCGGAGTGGCCATCAATTTTTGCCGTAGTGAAGTAGTCCAGGTCCTCCCTTCACCATATGGCCATAAGTTTGCGCAACACAATATGTCACAGTATGCACAGACACCCCACACAAATACTTTGCTTAGTGCTTTCTCCGGCACTGACAAATTGCCGGGACATGAGCAAGCAGACTTGCTGCACTACAAGACCATAAAAAAGGGTTAGATCTCCGCTGCAGCTCATGCAACAAGCCACTTGCACTTGCAGCAGTGCCGGCAGTGATTCCTCCCTGCAGTTGAAAAGGCAGCACTTTACATTTTGATGGCGTAACAGTTCTCACTGTGTGCTGTAAAACTTGCCAAGAAGTGTGTGTGACGCATACTGGAGACCGGGACACGAGACGATCAGGCGGAGGGTGCAGAGAAATGCAGGGCTTACTGGCAGTGGTCCAGCAGGTACTGGCAGCAGAAACGCACATAGTCCTCTGCACAATTCATGTCATCCTCTAGAGTGCAGAAGGCCATCTCGGGCTCAATCATCCAGAACTCTGCCAAGTGGCGACTCGTGTGGCTATCTGCATTGAGGAGTCAGAGGTGGTGACATGCCAAGAGACTCTCAGCAGAAGTGTGTGCCTGGGTGGTTGCTAGTGAAACTGGGTCTTCTTATGAGCTGAAGGCTTCATGGATACTTGAATGCCTGCAGCCTGCTGTTGCTGCAAGGCAGGTCAGCAGAACAGACATTAAGGATCAGTCACACAAGACATGCCTGGTGGTTACGGTCCTACAGCAGACCAGTTGGCAAGCCCAAGATCAGCATGCGCTTGCAGATTCAGGCTTCAATCAAGCCTGGTCATAGTGCAACCAATCACAGTGCAAGCAGTCAGCAGAGCAGTCAACAACAGGTCCAAGTGGATGATGACCTTCAGCTCGGAAAGTTGGCGCAAAAGTGTACACATTGGACAGGGCGGTGGCAAAGTACTCGGCTTGCAGCTGCCCTGACACCGTCAGAAAGGCTGCTTTGCCAAAGAAGTCGTGGCTATAATCTAGACCACCTTGCTTGGTCCTGTACAGACCGCCCTCCACTCTAGACCTGCCACCACACCAGATGGACATGTCAGAATCCATCAGACTGCACCATCTGTTGCGCATGCAACCGTGTCTGATGATGAACAGTGCTGCTTAAAGCAAACAATACTACCTATGCTGAAGCACATGGGAGCTCATGAGGCAGTACTGATCAAGGACAATCAGGCAGGGGTGGAAGCAGCGCCATAACATGGGCATTGCTCGACCTGGCCTCTAGTCTTTCAAGCTCCTCTTGCAGCTTGGTAAGTCTGCCAGCTTCCTTCCTGACTGCCTTGTCAGCTCCCTTGGCCTTGCCAGCTTCATCACCTCCCTGTATGCCCACCATGCATCCACCTTTCACCCATACAAGGCCAACTCAAGGCCGCCCATTTGAGCAGGCCAATAGAAACATGCAGAAAGGACGCTGCATAAAGAATGGGCTTTCCAACAGCTAAACATGCCTACCTTGCAGCGCTTTGGCGGACGCCTGTTGTGCATTGGCTTGGCAACATTGCAGTGCCAAGCCCAGTTGTTGCATGCACATTGATGTAACCTACTACATATTACAGATAATTTGACCCGGTATAATGCATGGAGAAACAAACGGAAGGGAGGGAACCTCTACGCCATTTGCTGATGGCTGTGGGGTGGACAGCTGGTCCACCTTCTGCTGCTGCTTGGCCACATTGCCCCTCAGAGTGTCCAGCTCAGCCTGGTCAGGCAAGGCAGCCTTGCCCTCCTCCTCCACATGACTCAGCATTGTAGTCACCTGCATCAGATGCAAAGCAGCTTCACTTGCATGCAGGATGTTGAGTAACATCACTGCGTCTTGATGCTAGTAGCAACATGTACCTGAGACAACAGCAAGACCTGTGCTGTAGCAGTCTGTCATCACACACAGTCTGCCAGCAAAGCTGGTGCAGCAGCCGCTGTCTGATCGGACATACAACTGCTGTATGCTGGAGGGGGCACGTGTGATTGTTACCAGTGGCAATACAGTAGCGTATCAAGCTTGAACTTAGCAAGTTAGCACTGCCACTGTCTTCTCTGGCTTGTTCAGGGTGTTTGTGTTTTCATGCAGGCATTTGGGCATCGCAATCTGATTTGCTGAAGGCGTTTGGGGATGATGATACAAAGGTTAGCTGCACATTCTACAACCAAGCCAGTTCTGCTGCAGGTGCAGCTGCATCTCCAATACCTGGAACATTTCTCCCGCCCCTTCACAATCACTGGTGGTGATGAGGGGTGTATGTACATATATGAACCCCCTGGACTGGAAGAATGTGTGGGTCGCGTGGGCTAGGGCATTGCGGATGCGGGCAACCGCCCCTATAAGGTTGGTTCTAGGCCGCAGGTGCAGCCGCTCTCGCAAGCTCTCCATGCTCTGTCCTTTCTTGCTGAGGGGATACTTTCCCTTGCCATTGTCACATTTGCCCAACCACAAGATCTTGCTAGCTCTCAGCTCCACTTTCTGCAGAAAAGGGCAGGGTCCGTCAATGACAGCTAGCTGATGTGAGAAACTTTGCACGCTGGTAGTTGAAGCATTCACATGTCGCAGTACAGGTCTTACACCTGTTGGCTTGCTTGATAGCTGCGGCAGGTGAGGATTGGGCAGCAATGATCTGTTGCTGCAGTATTGCTTGTGAGGTTGGTGGAATGCCAAGTGGCTCAAAGTGGGTTCAAGTGGGTTTAACCCTAAAATGTGTCAAAGAATATGGTAGGTACTGATGGCAAAACAGAGTGACGGCGTCATGAGGGGTTCTAGGGTGACAAGGGACCTGGAGTGTGCCTTCAGGGGTCCTTTGCAGTGTGCCTTGCACCAAGACAGATGTACCAGTGGAGGTCAGCGCCTTGAGCCCACCAACCTCAGCGGCAACCTCGGTGCTCACAAATACCTGCATGCATTCAATGCCGGGTGCAGTGCAGTTACAGCAGTCATCAGTCCAATTGCGCACAGTTGCATGCATGGCACCCGTAGTGTGACAAGCACAATGGCGGCAGACTGAGTGTGTGCAGGTCGGAAGACAAAGTCATGGTAGCAAAGCAGCTGAGGTGCAGGCAGAAGTAAATGGCTGATGGGTGAGATGCAGAGTCGAGTCGAAATCGGAAGTCACCTGCAAGTTGGTCAAGCAGGAGCCATCATTGACTTCTAGGAAAGCAAAGGACCCGCCTCCAGCTTCTCTGCCCGTTTTAATCCAGCCACCAACCCGCACGTCTCGGTCAACCTGCAAAAAGGCAATCGCGCAGTGTGAAGCCTACACTACAGAGACATATGTTTTGATGATGTCACCTCAGTACACCCTTATTGGGACAGGGTGCAGTTGCAAAAATTTGTTCCCAGGCAATGCTGTCATGTGCCAGCTACTTCCAATCAACTGTTGGAGCAAACAATTATCTCAAAGATGCACAAAGGTGATATTGACACTGCCAAGAATTACCCATACCAAGCCAAGTCCTCCAGAGGCCGAGAAGAGCGTGCCGACCAATGTCCTGTTGAAAGACTTGCTGTAGGGAGCAATGGAATCTGCTTCGGCACGCTTTTGCTGCACCTTGACCTGCAAACCAGCAATCGGACGTTGCCTTGCTGCAGCAAGGTATGCTGGAAACGGCAGCAGATACAGCTGATGTCTCTACCAGTGCTGTGGGAGAAAGATAGGCTGGCGCATTAGCGTCGCACCTGCAATTCGGCAAGTTGCTGTTCCAAGGAATGCAGATCACCCTCCAAGCGTTCCGATGCAGATCCCGACGCCGCTGTTACGCCAGGAGCTTGAGCGTCAAACTGGCCAGGTGCAGGGGCAGTCGTGTCGGCCATGTGGCTAAGCTTCACCGTTGCCAGGTGAAAGCCACGCTGCGCAAGCACTTTAGCAGGATGCAGCCCGGCGGTGGCAGAAGCTGGGATTGCAGGAGACTGGAAAGTGGAGACCCCCGAACGAAAGCTCCCTACAACCCCCCAACCCCAGCCCAACTATGCAGAGTATCCTGCCAACATGTGCTTGTGGACCAGACAGTGTGCTACAAAGTTTGGCTGAACACCTCAGATGCTGTCTATGCTCGACTCACTGGAGTGGATGCGCACCACGGACTCCAGATGGTACTTCAGTGCTGCACATTGCTGACCCCAAATTCCTCTGCTCGTACAACACAGCTGATCATGATAGGTCAATTTGTCTACCAGCAGCTGCATATGACCCTGGCATGCTGCAGTCCTGTTAGCTACGTATACATCATCCATGCATGCCATTGGGTTAAAGCAGTGTGATGTGCACATTGTGTCAGTCTTGCTTGCCTGCTAGGCGTTTTTTTGGGCACTAAATGTATATGGGTACGGACCTAGGTTTCAGGCAGCTTGGACTTATGACTTTGATCTTGATAACTTATCAAGTGAGCTTGAGACTGTGTCAGCAGGCCAACCCAACTTCACAAGTGACTGGGCTATACTTCGATTTAGTTGTTGAAACAAGTCTCTCGTCACCTCAAGCTATAATGACTGCAGCATCTACAGGTGCAAAACAAACTGTGTTGCTATGAAAGCGGGTAGCATCTTGATTACAAATAGGTTCCAGGTAAGGTACAACATCTGAGTAGGTATAGTGAGTAGTATGTGATGCTGAACTTGGCAGCCCAGGTGCTATACTGTCACAGTCCCAGTGGCAGCAACGCTCAGTGCAGACAAGCATGTCATGCAGAGGCTATTCTCAATTCAAACCTGACATTTGATGACCAAACTATGCAAAGCCTTTCACGCTGTAACGAACTTGTCACTGGTACATAGTTCACGATTCCCAAACGCAGTTGCACACTGTCTGCGTCACAAACCTCACAACATTTTGTCGGGGGCTTAGGACCGTCCAGACATCAATTTTCACTTTGCGATGCTGTGTTGCATTTCAGCCAAACAACCAGACAGTTGATTTTCCAGACGCTGCTCATGATTGGAAAGTGCATGCATGCAAGCCAACCACACTTCAGAACATTACAAATCACCTGGTAATAACTTGACATCTGATCACATAGTCATACCCTAGCATTTCACCAGCAGCTAACACAACAGTCAAAACATCGGAATCTCTCATCACACGACAGCGCGGCAGCAAAGAGATAGTCCTTGGGCAGGTCAAAGGTTCCTGAATCACACCATCCCAGGCAAAACTGATTCAACCAAAAGCCATGTTCACCAAGAAATTTAGATGCCAACCATCAAATTTCTGATTACTAATGTAGATGATGGGTCTCACTCTAAACAAGGTGTACAGATCCACAACTGCCAAAGAGCTGCTACCAATTCAGGCAGCGTATCCCATAAAGTAGCTGTCACTGCTGAGGCAAAAAATGTTTGCGAAAAGTAAACTGATGCACTTAACCTTGAATCACCCCGTTGATACCGTCGGGGAAAAAGCCACCTGGCTGGGAGGATGAGCCCAGGTAGGCAATGTCCAACACTTGTGCAGGTGTCCTGGAGAAGGCAACGGCATGGCCGTCGGTAGGTGCCAAGATGTATTCACCAGTCTCAGCGTCATAGATGCCTCCGGGCTCATTGTTGGACTCTGTGCCATCGAGCATGTCACGGGCTGCAGCAATGGCGTTGACAATGGTGGTGACGTTGACACCGTACGGGGTGACAACATCTCCATTCTGGATGAGGGCGGTGCGGATGTAGCCGGCATGGTAGGCCTCGACAGCCAGAATACCTGCACGTTATCAACAAGTTGAGAGACTTGTTTGATTTCTCAGCATGGCAATCCATCTTATTTTCAGCGCAAGTAACTACCATTCTACAGGTGCAGCTAGACACATAGCAGTCCTGAGCATAGTGACGCAGCTCACATGCAAGCACAACAAGCCAACATTCTGCAGGTATGGCGGCAAAATGAATGGCAAAACCGGCAAGACGAATGGCAGCACCAGCAAGACAAATGGCAGTACTGGGTGTGTTTGAAGATTATGGGCTGTGTGTGCAGATACAACTGCTCTGCAAAGAAACTGCAAAGACATGACGCAAAACAGGTCAAGCTAGCTTGCTGGAAGGGCAAGGAGCAAGGACAAAATGCGCGTAACACACTGAGGACTCCGAGGCAAATACATAGAGACATCATGTGCAGTTTCAAACCTACCAGCAGCAACTGACAGGATGGTTTTGTCCTGAATGAGGGGTGCAGCAGCCTTGTAGGCAGTCACACCGAGGTCCTCAAAGATGAAGGCACCGTGTAGGAAGAAGAGGTCATTGGTGTATGGGCTGAACGGGGGAGACAGGTTCATGCCAAGGGCTGCGTTGGCAGCAGCAGCAAATGCAGGGCCAATGTCGACCAGAGGGCACTGGACTGAGTAGTTGCCCAGGGCTGCTTTGAGGAATTGCACATGAAGCATCTCATCATTAGCAACATTTTGGGCCAGGCCCATGATGACATCGTCAGTGAAGTTGGCAGCCTGGCAGCCAATGGGGGCTGGTCCTCCGCCTGTCAATTCGTCGGACAAAGGAGTGCCATAGACAGCACAGTGATAGAATTGTCCCTCCAAGCACTGCAGCATAAGATACCAGAATTGTTACGCATTCAGGCTTACATTGAACCCTGAAGCTTGGAGATTAGCGAACATGATTACAGGTTCTACTGAAGAAATTCTGAAGCAGTTAGAATTCCGAGTAGAAACGGTTGTCACCTCCAAGTTATAGGCGAAGTTCAGGATGTCGGCATCCGTGATCTCTGACGACTGTTTTAGCTGTCTGGCATCAGCTGCTGGTGCGCATAGCGCCACCAGACCCAGAAAAGCCAAGAGGCATGCGGCCTGCACGGAAGACATGCTAAATCCAGCCGTACCCGCCACGGAGCTGAAGTAAACGTCTATGCACGACCAGGAAAAGATCCTGTGACAGTACGACAACCTTGCGCAACGTGGCTATAGTGCTCACCTTCATATTCGGACTGGTACTGACTCCTCTTCTGACAATAAGGTACACGCCTGCAACAAAACATGGCAACCTCGCAAACATGCGGTCAACTTGGCAACTTCATTGTAGTTGTTGGTTGCTGATGTATCAAGCCAGGATCGAGTGATGCGGTGATTGATGACGCTGTAGAAACAACGTCTTGAGGCAGACAAGACGACGGCCAGCTACTGACAGAGCGTGGATGAGTAGCTGTTTGTGCAGTACGTCATGGCAAGTATCCTAATGACGTTGCGGTCCGATCACACAGCTGCAGGAACGTTATTGAACGTGTTCAAACGAATGGTATGCCGATATGCACAAGCAGACAAGCCCAGACTGAGTCTAGACGATCGAAGACCAAAACCGTCACAGTGTGCAGACAAGGCGCATTTCTCGGACAAACGTATCACAATCAAGCAGGAACTGTAGAGCTCACCTCGATGATCAGGCAAGAACAATGGGTGATGCAGTTGCGCCTTAAGTCGCAACACAAGTTGAGAAATGTGCACACTTCACGGCAATAAGCTTGGTTTGCCGCATCGGGATGTGCACGTGAGTGAGGGTGACGAGAGGCCGACCAATGATTGGTTCGGATTCGTCGTAGCACAAGCTGATACGGCCTTAGTCATACGGGAAAGCAGGCGCAGAAGGAGTTGCCTCAAGGAGTCACACTGTGCAAGGATATGTGATGTAACTGCAGCCCTGCGTCAACATCGCGGCAGGTTACACGTTACACCTGTCAGACAATAGCGCCATCTCATCGGCAAATTTTCAGCTAGCATCAGTGTTCTTTAAGCTGGGGACATCACCCTTTCCGTTCTGGGATGGTACCTGTTGTCACAGTGTTCGAAGGCCTGAACCCTTTCGCTACATCTTTGATCTATCGTGTCACAAGCATGTACATGTACACAGGCTTGTCACAGTTCTGGGTACCTTAAGCTTGTGCAGTTTTATAAACGTCTACCACTTGATCCTCTTTTGTTGCCAGTGGCTGCCTTGAGCCTTTTGCTGCTACTGGCAGCCTGCAGTCTACACTTGTCACAGATAAGTTGACCTCCTGCAATCACAACTCATTGTTTACTTCTGTATCTTGATCAATCAATCAAGCAATCTTTTCAGAGGATTGTTGGGTGAACTATGACCATTTGACCAATAGTCTGAAATAAGACAAATTTATTGTTCTGGGTATCTCCTGGGGCCAACTAGACAAGAGCCCAGATCAATAAATTCACAAACAAACACAATGCAATCATTCATCAATAGTTGAGTTGAGAGATAACAAACAGTCGACTGCATTCTTTCACATCCCAGTCACAAGTTAGCAGCATAAGCGTGTTTAATGTTATGAAGACAGCAATGGCAATAGATAGTGTGCTGGCAATGAAAGAGAATGTTACTCTAGACTACAATGGCAATGGCAACAATATTTGCAACGCCGTCAGTGCGCAATACGCACAGTACTCACCTTTGCTGGCGCTGGGCTCAGCAAAAGAAACAAATATCAGTGCAAGGTATGCAGCTATGGGATGTGCTGTATATCATATTGAACAGAGCACTGAAAGCACACAAAGTTCCCTTTTTACCACAGCAAGTCAATATGTTGAGCAAAGTAGCACTGACCTGGCAAGAATGCACTGAGACACGTCGCATGATGTTTGTTGTTGCAGCTCTTGCAGCATGGCATGTATCCATAGTCTGGCTCGCTGCAGTTGCCACAGCTGCCAGCCGGTGTAACTGCCTGCCTGCCATCAGGTTGCGTAGCTACAGCCTGCCCTGGCATCTGCATTGCAGCTGAGCTCCAGAGAGGCTGTGCATGTGGCTGGTGCGTGCCTGATGATGCTGCAGGCACTTGGGCTGGCCTACAGTAGCCTGCAAATCATGAAGAGTGTGACAAATTGCATCAAAATTGACTGACTGATTGCGCACTCAGCTTGAGTCTGGAAGTTCTGGCTTCAACAGCTGAGGTGGCTTCAACAGCTGAGGTAGCAAAGGTATCCAAATAGTCCAGTGCAGATGCTTATGATGGTGATTCTCTGTTCTGTCCTTGGATGAACGCAGAGTGCAAATGTGAAGGAGAAGCCAGAAGCGTTTAGCCTACACAGTGTCCCCACCTGCGAAATCAATGTTGTTCAGCTGGCCTGCAGCTGCTGAAGTAGCTGCTGCTGAGTCTGCTCCTGCCTCCTCCTCCTCAGCATTTGACAGGTCCTCAAGCGCAGCAAACGAAGAAAATATGTCTCCCATTCCCATGGGTGCAGGGAGCTGGCCAAAGCTTGTCTTTACGGCAGCCGCCGGCTCAGTAGTAGCACAAGGTGTGACTTCTGTTGCAGGAGGTGGGTGGGCACTCGGGCATGCTTGCCCTTGTGCAGATCTGGTTGCTGCACTGGCAGGACCCCTCTGCATTGCAGCATCCAAGCTTAGCCTTGCCATGCTGTCCTGTGGTTGACCTGGCTCATCATCCTGGCCCTGTCGGCCTTGCCAAGAAGCTGCAGGCTGGGAATTGGCAGCTACAGTGTGGTCATCATCACTATCAATATCAATGACCATACCAGGCTTACTGGGTGGCACTGTGTTTGCGACAGCTCTGATGTCTGTTGGTGCAGCTGCTGCAAAGTCAGATGGCAGCTCTTCAATGACTGGTTGATACCTGCTTGATGCCGGTCTGGGAAGCGAGGTTGTGATGGAGGGAAGTACTGGGCTAGACCTGGTAATGCCGGAGTTGGAGTAAAGTGTGACCAAGCTGTGGCTCAATTGTGCAAACGCAGCATGAGCGCTGTCTGTCTTGACAGCAGTACAAGTGCTTGCTGTTGCAGCTGTGCTAGAAGGGTGTGGTGCAGCTGCACCACAGTGGGCTGCTGGCATCTGGCAGCTGACTGCCACAAAGGCGGCTTTGGCTGATGGGCCAGCAGGGATTGCAGGCAAAGACAGCACAAGCTGTTGGGAGGCCTGGACCATATTGCTGTTGAATTTGCCTGCAGCTGCATGTGGGTGTTGAGGCAGTGCCGTCCTAGTGGCAGCAATTTCTGTTATTTTTGCGAGCATGACAGGCAGAGTCACCGCTTCCTGAGAATCTCTACATGGAGGGCTGTTGGTCATGGACAAAGCCATTGCAGAAGGAGGCTTGGAGGTGAGTGAGGTGAGCACTACATTTGCATGCCACTGTGGGGATGCAGTCTGAGTAGTGCTGGGATGTGGCACTGTAAGCTGCTGTGCTTTTGTGGGTGAGCCGGCGGGTTGTGGTGAGCTTCTGCCAGCAGTGCAGGCATTTGCAGAGCCATCATCCAATTTGTGCTTCTTTGCACAGGGTATGGTAGGGGAGGTCAAGTCTGGTGGGGCCTGATAGGTGGGGCGCTTTTGGCTGACAGACTGTGAGGCTGCATGTGCAGGAGGCTGTGCAGCTGACACACTATTGGCCATTGCAGGAACTCCTGTGGCACAGTCTGCATCCAGCTCTAGCTCTGACAGGTCATCTATTGCTGAAACCCTGTTTCTGTAACCTCTGCTAGTCTGCTCTTGCTGCTGCTTGAAGAGCGTGCTGTGCATAGCTGGCTGAGGGGACAAGCCTTGCTCTAAAGAAGCGTGACCCTGCCCAGTTGCAGGTGTGGGGGCAACAGCAGATAGTGCTGCCACTGCTGGCAGGATCCGAGCAGTCTGCACAGCACTTCTGGACTCATCCAGGTTCTGCTGCTGTGTGGCAGGAAGCAAGAGTGACAAAGGGGTCAGTGCGGTTGTTGGGTTGATCTGTGTCCCAGCATTTGTATGAGCAGAGACAGAAAGGTCAACTGCTGGGGAAGCTGTTTGAGCAGCTGTGCTGGCACTGCCATGGCTTGGCAGCTGGGGTGAAACTTTGGGTGTATACCTTACTCCCTCACCAGATAGTGCTGGTTGTTGCTGCTGTACATTGTTAACTTCAGCAGCATGGCTGGCAGCGGCACTTTGTGTGGCTGCTGATAACTCTGCTGCTTCTGGCAGTGACAGGCCCTCTTGGGGGATGTGCAGCAGGGTGCCATGAAAGACCGCAGCAGCATGTTGCTGGGAGCCTGCATGACTGCAGTGATAAGTACAGAACCACCTTGCTGTGCCACAACATGTTACCAGGTGCAATGACAGTGGCATCTCACACAAGTCCTGTACTGGTTGGTTGACAGAGTAGCTATAAGCCAAACTGATGGCTCTGCCAGATGGTCACCATGAACACAGTACCTGTCACAATTCTTCACTGTTTGATATTGTTTCAAATGCATGCTATCAGAATCAGGTCCTAACCAGGTGCATGCAGTGGCAAGGAGTTGTGTCCAGGCTCGTCTGCCTTATGTTACCTTGGACCACTTCATCTCAACCTTGAAAGCAGACAAGTCCTTGTTCACAACTGTCTGACTCGTTTATGTGCCACATAAATGACCTTGTTTGCAATTTAGACAGATGCAGCATGCCTGCAATGGAGCACCAAGGTGCGAGTCAGGAGAAGAAATAGGCAGCAATGTCTGAGTTTGCACCTGAGGGTGTGTGGCACAATGCTGGTCTCTCCAATACAGCACAGCGCTGCTGCAGCTCTTGCACTGTCTGCTTAAGCCTTGCCTCAGTTTGTCTCTGCAAGCGCAAGCCTAACAGATTGGCACACAGTTCATTGCTAAATGTTGATGGAGTCCACATACACAAATTTAAACGAGGATATGCCATTGCTGGAATCTGATGTAAGATGCCTGCTTGTTGTGTCAGCTCGTGATGGATGTAGCAAAACTCTGCCAAGATGTGATATGCTGTGAGAACTGCAAATAAGCACATGGTCCACAACATACCATATTCTTCAGTGTTTGCGCCTGCTTGTCATGTCTCTGCCTATTTCCAGCTTGGCTGGAGGTCATGTCTTGTTGCAGCTTGTCCAAGGTCTTCAGCTGCTGTCTACAGGTGTCACTCAGTTTTTGGACAAGATCATTGCTTGCCTGCACCACAAGAGCATGTGGATCGTGATACTGAGGGAGCTTACAAGACTGCTAAGACAAGGCCTTGCAGTGCTAGGCTCTTTTGATCTAGAGCAAACGGGAGAGCACCAATGACCAGATGGAAGCAAGAAATAGTGATGAGCATAGCGGAAAATTGATAGCTGGACCAACAGTTTGAGGCTGAGGGTACATACTTGGAGCTGATCAAGCAAGCCTGCATGCCGTTCAGTAGCTTTGTTCAGGCTAAGCTCTGCAGCCTCCTTTGCTTCAGTCAATGCTCTGATCAACTCATCCCTGCAGAGTGCTCAATTGCAACAGGTTGTCCAGACTGCTAGCTCAGAGTATGCAAGCTCAGAGTATGCAAGCTCCACATACGGTGTGACCTTTGGCAAAGCAACCTCCCGATAACTTCCTCTTGCAACTGCAGTTGTCTTCTTACTTGCAATAACAAAGTTGATACTATTGTGCATCAAGACGAGCAATGAGGAGATTAAGGCAACTCACCTTGCCTTGACCTCCTCACGGGCTGTCTGCAGAGCCATCTCTTTGGACAGTAAGTCTTTCTCCAAGTTGGCTGTCTTGCGTTTCAGGTGAACTTCATTTTCTACTTGTGTCTCCAGCTGTTCTGCAAGTTGCAGACATTGGGTAGGGTGCAAAATGCAAAATCATACCAGCATGAGACACAATGCAAAACAGACCATCATTGCAGGGTGAGCAATAGTTGCCATGCACGATACACATCAGTGACTTACCTAACAGCTTGCTTTCAGCGACAACAAGTGTCTGGACTCTTGATTGATGACTTGCCACTGCAAGAAGGCGAGGGTTCAGCAAGATTACATGCATCCGCATGAGATGCAGTCTATCTTGAGCTGTTCCAACTTTACCACGACTTTCATTACTGCCCACTGCCTTCTCAATGCCAGCAAACTCACGACGAACAGCTCTGACCTCTTCTTCAATTGTGTTGATGACATGCGTTTGCCCTTCAAGCTGTTTGCACAACTTGAGACACTCATCAGACTTGGCTTGCAGGTGCTGTTGAGTCTGAGCATGGACTGCCTGTAGGTAGATGGCAGCATGTGGCTACCGAAGTGAATATGCAAAGTAACGTTGACAAGAATGCAGATGTCAATTTCAGTGTTCAGCTCGTAACAACAGGATGCAGACAAATGCTCCCATGCCTTCAGATCCAGATGTGTTTGTGACCTTTGCTCCAGAACTGCAGCAAGCTCAGAAGTATGTTGCTTGACCAGCCTCTGCATCTGCTCATTGTGATTTGCAAGGCCTGCAGCCTGCAAGTCTGACTGAGTTGCTGTTTTCAGGAAGGAAGGAAGGCCAATGGGAGATGATGCACCAGAGCACATATTGGCAGGCAATAAATGGCAATAACATCGTAGTACGATGATTGTACCAACCTGAGCTTGCAAAACTGCATATTTTGAGTCACGCGTCTCAATGTCTGCCTTGTGCTCCGCTCTTACTTTTATCAGCATTCTTCCAGCAGCCTGTTGCCCCTGAGCAGCAGTCATCGGCGTCAGAGCAAATCAAGTCTCTCAGCAATACAGCATGCAAGCAACCTGCGTTCGCAGAGCGCTTTGTGTGAACATGGATGCCAAGCGAATTACACACATATATGGTTGTGATCACAAGGATGTAAAGTGAAAAAGTGACCAAGTTTGATTAGTCAGCAGCACCTCCTTCGCAGCCGACGTCTCAACAATTGCGGCTTCTTTTTGCTTTGAAAGACTGTCCAGGCTGTCTTGTAGCTCAGTGAGCTTACAAACCAGCCGCGTATTGGCGATACGGCTGTCCATGCTGCTATGCTGCTGCTTAGATTACGAACCTGGTGCGCCCGCCTGGCACTTGCCGGCACTATCGCCAGTTGACGTGACTTATGCACAGCCTCGCAAGCGGCTGTGGTGGATGTGTTCTTCAGCATAGTGTCTAAACAAGTCTGGTTGTGGAATGAAGAAGAAGGTGGGAGCCTCCACGTGGCAAACAGAGTCCAGACAGCGGCCTAATCGCTGCCTGGACTCTGTTTGGCTAAAGAGAGCAAACATCCGCTTTCGCCTTAGGGCGTATGCTCAATGTCTGGTCTGAACATCTGTGTTACCGGGACTTTGCTTAGCAAACGTATTGTGGCCGACAACTGATCGCAGCTGCACCTTCGGCAGCATATTCTGGTGAGGCTTGCGTCTCATACATCTAGCTTCACCTGTCACACAGCTGCTCGAGACATCCTCAGCTCATCAACCACAGCAAAAGAAGTTGTGGGACTCACCACCTATATTGAGAAGGTGAGTAGTGCCTGCGATCAGTATTTTGCGTGAAAACCGCTTGAGTTGGTAACGTGCGCACAAGAGATAGCAGTCAGTCAGTCGACCAAGCAGCAGGTGCAACGTTGCTTTTCTAAAGCTGCGCAACTTGCTGACGGACTGGCTGTTGGGGCATGTGATGGGCTTTCACTCTGCATACTACCTTATCAGTGTTGCTGCTTTCCAGTAATTTATCTGTCAGCTCCTTATGCTGCAGGGTCATCCCTAAAGTTTGTGCTGGATACTTCAGTAGAAGTCCCTGCCTCACGTCAGGGGCTTGGCAGGCGTGTACCAATTATGTATGGCTCAGACAGTGGCGTGTCTGACTTGCACACGGTGAGCATGCACCACACAGCATTTTCAGCTGCTCCTTGTGTCTACCCCAGGTGGTTTGAGATGCTGACAAACCTTACTGGCCTGTAGACATATTCTGGCTACTTGCCAAGGGCTCCTCCAAATGATCCCGAGAGAAGTGGGAACATCTGGCAGCAACATGAGCAGCTGCAGGCTCAGTATCAGCAACTTCTCGACCAGAATTCCCAGCTGACATCGGAGCGCACAAACTTTCAGAATGTGTGTTCAAGTCAGCTTACACATTTTGAGTTGCATGTCCTCATGTGCCTAAGCCTTTGATAGTTTATGTTGCAGGACAGACGTCAGACAGAGAGCGCAGTTGGCATGCTGTTGCAAGAAAACCATTTGCTTCACCAGCAGGTGAGCAGCACGCCATACACGCCTCACGCAGCAAGCAGTGTGCCTGTAGAGCACACCGGATCCGAAGCTTCTGACCAACCCGCCCATAGAAGTTTCAATCATAATCCCTCACACCGCTACCAGCGCTTCAACTCATTACAGTCTGACTCCATGGTTTCACCCAGAGCTGCACTGCAGTCAATCTTTCCTGGCAAATTCAATAGCTTTGAACACAGCCCTGACAACAGCTCCCAAGCTGAGTCTTATGAGCAGCAATTTCCAGCTCAGCAGCATCAGCAGAACCAGCAGTTCTTTTCCAGTTACTCGCAATCGGGCTCTCCAGGCAGTGCTATTGGTCAGCTGGAACAGCTCAGGCTTGAACTAGCAGCAAAGGATGAGCAGATTGTTCAGCTGCAGCATACGCTGCAAGGCATGAAAGGCAGGACGCAAACGCTAAAGCATACTGTGGAGGATGCTGATGCTCATAGGCGCCAAGTGCAACTGCACAATGATGAGCTTCAGACACAGATAGACGCTCTGCTTTCTGAGATGGAGGGTTTGAGGCAGGGCCACAGCTGGGGTGGCGATTCCAACCATGTGCATCAGCTCACACAGGCCAATCTGGAGCTCAACAGCCAGCTTGCTGAGATGTCTCACAGGCTTGCAACCCATGACACTGAGCCTCAAGGGCTGTCAGAGCACGAGGCTGCTCAGATGCATGACAGAGTTGCCCAACTGGAATCTGACAATGCAGACCTGAGCCTCAAGCTGTCTCAGGTGGAGTCTCAGCTGAGACATGAGCACCTCCAGGAGCTCAAGAGGGTGGAGTCTGAGAAGGAAAGTCGCGAGGGCGAGCATCAGACTCTGATAAGTCTTCTCACCGAGCAGAATGAGCGCCTTGAGGCAGAACTGAGGGACGCAACTGAGACAGCAAGGACTGCAGCCACAGCTGCAGCCACCTCCCCTATGGGGTCTGCCTCTGGGTCTCCCACCACACCAAGAGACCTCAGTCCAGAAGATGAACGCAAGGTACGGGGCCTGAAGGCAACCATTCTGCAGCTGGTGGAGGAAAACAAGTCCTTGGCCATCACCCACGAGCACAATGGCCGCCTCAAGCAGGAGGTCAGTCTTGACATCTGCTGTTCACAGATAGACACACTGGCAAAAATTGTTCTCCTGCAAGCCCACGGCACCAGCACTTGTTCTCTGTCTTCCTGTAGTCAGTAAGAGTAGCTAGGCAGCAATGTCTTGCCGGCCTCCTTCCAGGGAGTTGACGCTGTGTGCGCAGGTTCAGCAGATGATGAAGGTGAAGTCAGAGCTTGATGACCTACGCCAGCACAACTCCCAGCTGCAGCGCAACCTGACTGGCACAGCACAAGATGAGAAGAAGCTGCAGGAGCAGTTGCAGGCCCTGCTTGTGGACAAGGCAGCCCTACAGGAGCAGCTGCAGCAGGCTGAAAGGTCAGCCCCAGCTCGCTCCCCTGTTCTGCAAGCAGACGAGCCTAAGAAGGAGAAGGAGGCAACAGATTCTGGATACACCAACACCTGGAGGCTAGTGGACCAGCTCCGAAACCAGAACAGGTGGGTGAGGGGAGTGGAGGGGGTTCAAATGACATAGCCTGAGGCTGTTCCAAGTGCTGTATTTTGCATCGTACAGCAGACTCAGCGCTGGCACCCAGCACCTTGGCTGCTTGTTTGGAGATCTGGCAGCCAGCGTTGATTTCTGTTGTTGCTGCACAAGGAGCCTATGTAGGCTCATAGACCTTGTTTGTGCTGGATATGGTGTGTGCATTATGTTGCTGACATTGTTCAAGCGGTATATTGCAGGCAGCTGGTTGCTGAGGTGACTGAATTACGAGCTGGCAAGGAGATCAAAGGCACAAGTGCTGACTCATTGCGTACCTCTGGCAGTATTCTGACTCGCCTTGGGTTCAAGAAGCCCAAAGACAGGTCAGCTTTCAGTAAGCATGGCACCCTGCATGGCTGCCAATGCTGTATGTTTGTGCAAAGCTGCACCTCAAGGTCACGACGGGGCCACTTGCTAGTCGCCAAGACTCTGTGCCAATGCTATATCATGCATCAAGCTTATGTAGCTTGTGCTGGAAGCTTCTCCCAGCATGCCTAGTTTCTGTTGCAAGGTCGGGCATCAAATCATATTGACTCTTCCACCTTATAGTTGTCTGGTGCGTTGGAACCACAAATAGCATTGGCAGCATCACTCACCTAGTTCACTGCTGGACAGGGCACCCGCCCCCACAAAGAACCCTGCACCAATGCCAGACCACAGCCAGCTGTCGACAGACAGCGACTTGCACAGCAACAACAGCTACACTGAGGACCAGTCACAAGCTGCCAGCGTGGAGCAGGTGTCAGAGCTGGACATGCAGGAGGTGCAGCATGTGCTGGACTCTGCTGATGAACGAACTTCACAAGCTGAGCAGCGTGCACTCAAAGCTGAAGAGGCTGCACAGGTGCGCCGTCATTTGCCTGCCTTTCATGCAGTCATTGCTCATCCTAGCTGGCTTCAGAGCCCAGCATTCACAAAGCTGACAGCTGTTGGTGCTTCAGTGAAACATCTGCTGGGAGCTGCGTTTGACTGCTTTTGTTGTGAGCCAACTTGGGTTATCCCTTTGTATCACTGCGCAGGCTCAAGAGGGGCTCATCTCTCAGCTGTGTGATGAGAACCTGAAGCTAGCAGAGGAGATCCAACGTCTCAACACCAGGTCAGCAGACAGCTTGCTTTCACTTTGCCTGGAAATATGACCCTGCATTTTGTACTGTTTGTTCTTTTCTTCCTTTTGTTTGCCAACTTCTACTAGTCTGTCTGGGTCAGCCTGCTACCACATCAAGCCATGGTCACTCTAGCCTTCTCTGATATTCTGAACCGCTTCATGTTTCCTTCCTTCCTTGCCCCTTGGGCAGCTGCCCATTTGAGTAATATGCTGAGACTGTACCGAGACTATACCTGAGCACATGCCAGCTTCTACGGTGTCCTGAATTATTGCCTGTATTCGCAGCTTGTGCTCAATGCACTATTACAACTCTTGTTTGAAACTGACCCTGAGCCCGCACCCTATTTTGCTAACTGCTCCTTAGCACACAGCTGGGTGTGCTGCAGCATGAAGCTGGTGAAGGACCTATCAGACGAGAACTCCCGCCTCCTGCGCGACAACAAGCGAGCCAATGAGAGCCTGGACGGCATGCTCAAGGACAATGCTGACCTGAACAACCGCCTGGTCAACATTGCCTTTCAGTCTCCTGAAGACGGCGGGGACATCTTCGACGATGCCTTTGCTGACCCTGCTGAGCTGGCTGAGCGGGCAGAGAAGAGGAAGAAGGCTGCCTCCCAGAGGCAAGCCGGCGCCAGTGAGAGTGGCAGGGCAGCAACTGGCATGGACAGTGCAATGCAGAAGAGGCAGGAGGCAACTGCTGCCGAGGTAAGCCCAGCTTCTTGACGCACGCTCAACCTTCTGGCTTATTCCACAGATGCAATGGCGACAGGCTTTTGATGGGCTTCATACTATGCATGAGTTGAGCACACTAGCATGTGCTGTTACTTCACAAGTAGATATTGCCTTGCATTCACTGGCTACTGAAGTAATGCTTTGGCTGGCCTCTGATCACTGCATGATTGCGCAACGATGCAACATAGCCTTAGGTTCCAGGCCTGTTGGTCTCCTGACCTGAGCCGAGGATCTCTCCCCTTGGCCCTTGGAGCTTACAAGCATCATGCAATGGCTTTATATCTTCTTGGGGACTTGTGGATCGAGTCTTGGTATGTTAGGGTTGTGGTACAAGGTATTGTGGATGTGGCATGCAGGTGAAAGCAAGGGAGGAGACACTTGCAAGGGATGAGGAGCGCCATCGGCAGCTCAAGGAGGAGTCCAAGAAGCAGGTCTGTTGCCTAACTTTTTCTATTGCCTGAAACTCATCTTGTCTGCTGCCACACACCAGCACTCATGCACTTCACCCAGTGACTGCTCATGTGCGCATTAGGTTGTCAAGTACAGCTGAACACGTAGTGCACTTCAGGCACACTCACCACTTGACTGCAGACATCCACAGACTGCTGTCAATGCATGTCTTGAGGAGGGAGCCTGTGTCAGAATCAACAGCTGTGTTGCTTGGGATGGTGAATTCGTTGATGTGTCGTGCAGCTGGACACGTATGAGAGGGTGAAGGACAAAGTAAGCAGCGCATCTGCTCCATTCTCCTTGGCCAGGCAGAGGCTGCAGCGAGCAACTCGGGCCTCAATGGCCGACCTGCTTCTGACAGCAAAGCAGATTCCAGCACTACCAGCAACCAGCCAGACGCTGACACAAAGTCCCCCTTTCAGACCCCTCCCAGGCCCAGCCCAACCTCCTACCAGACCCCACCCAGACCAGCTTCTGCCTCTTCCAAACCCCTCCCAAGTCCCCATCATCAACCCCTCCCAGGTCCCCAGCATCAACCCCTGAGAGAGTCCGTGCGCACAGGATGCTTGTGGCAAGCCCTGCTGTTGACTTGACACCCTCAAAGCAGGCCTCAGCCTCAAGCCCCACCATCACCCCCAGCACAACCCCCAGCCGTGGGCCACCGGCCCGACAGACTTCAGTCAGGACACCAGCTAGACCCCCTCTGACCCACCCTGCCGTCCTGAACAGTACTGCTGGCAGCCAGCAGCAGCAGCAGGCAGGCAAGTGAGGGTGAGCAGGGCACAGGAGCCAATGCAGCGTCAGCAGGTGAGCTTGCTCATGGAGCTCCCCTCACGCCTGAGCGTATGCCCAGTGGCCGCATGTCTACTGCCCGCATCCTACCTGGCTTAGCTGCAAATGATGAGGAGCCTGGCCGCAACTTGAAGCCAATCCAGACCACCAGAGGTATGAGCTTACCCTTTTTTTGTCACCCCGTGCTGCACCCAGGCATAGAGGCTCCCGTTGACGCCTGATGAGGTAGACTTTCTCTTTTTAAAGCTTACCCTGACCTCACGACTAGGCATGCACCTCACTGTTAGGCCTTGGTTAACCTGAACTTTTCTACACATAGATTGTGGGCATGACATCATAAACCCTTTCTTTTTCCTCTTTTCTGACCGGTTGCAGCATCAGCCAAGATGCATGCCAGCAGCATTGTAGCAGCATGCACTACTTCACCTGGTCTTTTTTTTGGCTATGCTCATGCCTCCTGTTGCAGTCAATGCGCAAGTTTAACGCTGCACCACGCTGCACCTCACCACCAAACAAACGCGTAAGGGCTAAGCAAGCAGTGCCCGTGTGCAGAGGGGAGCCTGACCAGGACCCAGAGTGGCAATGACCGATTGAGGCAGGAGGCTGATGCAAGCCGAGCAGAGATTTGGCGCAAGATTCAGGCTGCTAAGCTCAACACCAGCAGGCGGCAGGTATGGGTTGTACTGTCTCTCTTCCTGGATATTGCAAGCCTTGTTAGCGCAGCAGGTTGCATAACACATCACAATGGGGCAAACAGGCAGAGGAATTTTTTTGCAGTTCATTTGCTACTATGTGTAATGACTCGCATGGTCAGTTGCAACATGCTGTGGTCAAGACAGTTGCAGAATTTGCTCTGGAATGCTGTTCTGCTGGTTCAGAATGCATCAAGTGCCAGCTATGTCCTGATATCCTGCATCTAGATCGCATTTCGAGCAGCAGCATCTCGCACTCCTTGCCATTGTGGCTGAGCTGCTTAGCAGCAGTGCACCTCATGACCTCCTTCTGCTTGTCGACCCCAAGCTGGCAGTCATCACAAGACAATTGTGTGCAACCAAAATAAATGCTGCTACAATGGTGCAGGAGGCAACAGAACCAGAAGCAGCGACGCAGCACGCACCTTCTGGTGTGCACACAGCCTCCCCAATGTCCCCAACACAAGGGCTGGTCGTGACGGGCCCTGCCTCAGCTCGCACCTTGGCAGACAGCACTTTGTATGCTAGCAGCAGCAGGCTAGGAGGTGCGCAAGCAGGCGGTGAGCCAGCTGCTGCTAGGCCGGCACCCCTTATTGCGCAGTCAAGCAGTGCCAGAGATCAGGTCAGACCCTCTTCCCAAATGTGCTGCAACATGCTTCACCTTGACAGCAGCAATTTCCACACAGCTGCACTTGCACTTGCTGATCCTATCCAGTCATGTCAAGTCTGCTGCTGTTCTATGAGTGTGAGCAATGCTTGCAGCTGAACACATATGCCCTGTCGCCGTTGGCAATTACCCATCTTCTCCTGTAGTGCACATGACGGCATATTTTCACCCCTTGGCGCAGCTTGCTCAGCAGACATGTGTATGGTGATTCAGGTAGATGCAGCGTATCTGGAGTATGGTCCTGAGCACAATATAGTGGCCTTCATGCAGTCTCTGGGGTACTCTGATTTCACAGCAGCCAGCCCGGATGAGGAGAAAATGACACAGTTCAAGCGGGCATTGAAAACTGACCCGCCCGGCCTTTGCTGCCACCAGATCTCCCATGCAGCAGGTGCCCTTCTGCCTTCCCTGTCCCTCAGCAATTGGATAGTGTCTCGTCAGATTGACTGTGGACACTTGGATGTTTCCTGCTGGTTGAGCAATGAATGCATTACATTGCTTTTGCAGATGCATACAACCAGTGTTGCCAAATGTGCTGAGGCAGTGCTATGTATACCTGCACGGTGCACTTGCACGTGCAAGCTTGCCAGAGTGAGCAGTGAGAGGCAGTTGCATGCCCAGTGGTTTACCACTGGCAGCTGATTGACACAAGCTGTGCTGATGCGCAGGAGCTTGCAAATGCAGTCTATGCTAAGCTACAATCCTGGGTTGATCAGGTTTGTGTACAGAAGATAGGCAAACATGCAGGAGTAAGCAGGATGACAGTACTGGTCTGGTCGCAGCTGGTTTGAAGCAGGGATGGCACATTGTAGCAGCTCACTTGGAGGGCTCCACAGTACTGAATTTCATCGACAGGTGTGATGAAGGACTGGGCTGTTGTACTGTTACAGAAGATTCATGCAGAGGGCAAATTGTCAGCATCGCGGTGGTTGTGTTGCCAACATTGGCCGATAGTACTAGTGTTTTGCATCACCAATGGCAGACCTGCAGGACCAGAGTACTGACTGTCCCAGCTACAGGCATTGCCTTTGCTAGTCCATTTCAGTAGCAACCCCGTAAAGATCCTCAGTGTTGGGTCAGGGATGTTGACATTATCAGGTGGCTCATGCAAACGGGGAGCTATACCCATGCTGTGACATTGCTGTCCTGATCTCATTCACTCAGTAGCTTTACGGTGCTGCGTACGTAGATTATCATACAAGTAAATCTTGTCTGGCAATATATGTGGGAGAAAGCAAGAATTGATTGCCATTGTTGGTACATTTCGCAAAAGCCGAGGAGATCCGAAGTATACACAACATGAATAAAGATTCAAGCAATCATAACTCCCTCTTATCGTTAAAGGGGCAGTTTATAGCGAACGATTCGCCCTCGATCCGGGTCCGAGTGCGGGATCGTTTCGCCATGAACGGGGGCGGTTGCCGGGCGATGTCTCGTCAATTTGAATCGGCCCAGGACCCCCATATTGCGACATCGATTTGCCTGGTTTGCGCCAGCAGCGACGCGCTAGGGCCGTCCGATCCGGGCAAGAACTGCGTATCCGTGTTGAAGCGCATATATGTCGTCAGATAGACCCCCGCTACAACCGATTCAGTTAGATTACTCGGATCCACGAGTGCAAGCTCACATCAATCAGGTGCTCGGCAGCTTGAACGCTGGTAATATAGCCTTGCCGGCCAGCAACAGCATTTTGCCAAGCCTGCCAACAACACACAACCAAACAACGCTGGCGCAAACTGGGCTGGGCGCGTATCTGGGCTGTCGAGGAGGAAGACCACCTCTTGAGTCTCAAACTCGCTGAGGCCAACAAAAAAAAACATAATGCGGACACCGCAGAGGGCCCACATGGACATAAGCAAGGCAACATGGTGTACCAAGGGGTGAGCAGCTCTTTTTGCTGCCAAGGGGAGCTGTGCACACTGCAGATTGACATCAAATGCCTTGTTTTGCAGTCCAAGTATGGACACATGGGCTGAGAGTCTCAATACCACCTTTCACAAGAAAGATCCTGTCAAGTACCCTCATGTACGCATTGGCAAGAAGGGGGGTGAAAAGGTCAGAGCACTGGACAGTCGGTACAGACAGGAGGCCCTCAAGGTCAAAGAGGGCAGGGAGAAAAGCTCTACAGACAGGCGCTAGTGCCAGCGAGGAAGATGGTTTGGCATATCAGAGCAACTGGGTACATTGGCCAGTATACAGAGATATCATGGATGGCAACCCTGCTGACGTCAACCAAGAGGGCAAAGGGCTAGTCGCAGAGTCACAAGCACCTGGTGTTGAGTCACAGAATGCTCAGCCTCACAGCCAAACAGATGGTGAGAAGAACAGGCAGGCGACAGACACTGAGGTGGTTGATGTGTCAGGTACGGCAGCTGCTGTCTTTCTAGCATCATTGCATTGTCTCATTGTCTTGCACCATGCTGCATATCTCTGTCGTCACGCACCCAGCACAATAGCTGTTGCTTGCATAACGGTGCAGATGAGCCTGACAAGAAGAAAGCACGCAAACCTGCCAAAGCCAGACAAGAGTTGCAGCCCCCTCTACCACCAAAAAAGCAGCTGGACAGAAGTTTCTGCAGGAGCAATTGCAGCAAATGTCACAGCAGCATGCCGAACTCTGTACTCAAAACATCAAGGCAGCAGACAGGCGTACTGCTGTGACCCTGCAGCAAAAGCAGTATGACAGAGCTGTGCAACAACAGCAGCAACGCAATAGCCTGCTTCTCAAGAGGTATGAGATTGAAAGCAGGAATGCAGAACTCTGTGGATTACCACCTCCTGCCCCACCCATGCTGCATGACAGTGATCTTGAGCGGCCTGACCTGGCTGCATGGCTGACTGTGGAAATGACAGTTCAGCAGCTGATGAGTCCATCCAGACACTCCTGCTGCTGCAACTACAAAACAACAGACAGAGGATGCAGTAACTGCTGCAGAGGAAGAGAGGGAACAAAGGGAATGGGAGCACAAACACACCATGACACAGCGATATGGCCCTGATCATAGCCAGTGGCCCTCATCATAGCAATTGTTGTCCAGTGGCATATGTCAATATTGCATAGTGTGTGTGTGTGCAGTGTGTGTGCACAATATCTGGTAACTTTAGATCACTTTGCTGCAATCATAGGATATTCTGCAACTAGATTACATATGGTACATTGCAGCAACGTACTCATAAAAATTCAGATGCTACAAATGACTTGATGCTGTGTCAAACAATTCAATGTATGCAGTAGCACTTTGCTCAAGTGTGCAAAGCAATGCAGCTACTACTTGCAAAAAATCATGGATTGACAGCCACTTCTTTCTTCAGTTCACAATGTCAATGTGTCTGCAACAAGCATATCCTCACAAAGTCGGGTTGACAATAGGTCCAATACAATGCCAAGAAGTGTCAATTTATCATTTGCAGAATTGTCACATTGCTGCACGGCTCAGCCCAAAACTGTAGTCTGTACATTTTGTTCGAACGAGGCTTCAAGAGCTGCTTGCTGGTCATGCATCTCCTCATCTTCTGAGTCCGAAGACTCGGAACACTCAAAGTGATCAATATAATCATCTTCGGAGCCATCCATGGCCAACCGACGCCTCACACCGCGCCGTGCGCGACGGATATAAGTGTCGCTCTACACCATATTGCATGACGGCTGATCGGCCCTCAAATCACAATATCTGGTAACATTCGTGGTTCAGTCAATTAACTCAGGCAGCAGCTTCCAGCAGATGCCGATTGTTGCGCTTGCATCGTATGCAAGCCACTTCAATGGAGGGGGAGAAGCAGGCCTGTACCTGGATCCTACTTATTGGCAAGATTGCTGTCTTGACTAGGAGTGAGCTGTATGATCGACCAGCCACAACTGTACGGCACTTCCAGATCCCCCCTGCAAGGCAACAGCAGACTCCCACAGACATGCAGGAGGTGCAGCATTTGCTGGACCTTACTGATGAGCGAACTTCACAGGCTGAGGAGCGTGCACTCGAAGCTGAAGAGGCCGCACAGGTGCGTCGTCCATGTGCCTGTCTTTGATGCAGTCGATGCGCATCCCACTGGCGGTTGTAACGGAGCCCGGGACTTACAACGTTCACAGTTATTGAGCAAACCCTAAACATGCACAGCACGCTATCAATCATGTCTTGAGGGGGTTGTTCAAAGCAACAGCTGTGTTTATTGAGAGGGTGAATTTGTTGGTGTGACGAACAGCTGGAAACATATGAGAGGGTGCAGGACAATGCAAGCAGCACATCTGCTCCATTCTCCTTAGCAGGCAGAGGCTGCAGCGCACCAACTCTGGCATCAATGTCAATGCTGCGCAGGCAGGCGGTGAGCCAGCTGCTGCTAGGCCGGCAACCCCATGTTGCACAGTCGAGCCGTGCCGCAGATCAGGTTACACCCTTCTCCCAAGTGTGCTGCAGGCATGCTGCGCAACTTTAATCACACAGTCGTCCTTGCACTTACTGCCCATATTAGGTCCTCCCAAGGATGCTGCCTGTCAATGATGCTGCATATGATTCATGAGTTCAAACAATAAT
>JAYKYS010000195.1:0-58122 GCA_036924285.1 Asterella californica
AGCGACCATGGGGAGGATACCATACAGCAGTTTGATGAGGCAAGATGTATGCTGTTATGTGATTTAACGTCATACACTAGAAGCACTTGCGTGTATGTGTCTGTGTATCAGAAGTATATATGGCTGCAAGGCTTTGCAGCCCTTTGTTGCAGTACAGCAGCGCTTGACTCTGAAGTCCGAAATCGACATTGCAGCAGGAGTGCACAGGATGAAACTTGTGCTGGAAAATTCTGCTGATATTGTGCCTCAGCCACACTGTATGCAAAATGGCACACCGCTGCTGTGACTGATCAGGCCTGTCAGACAAGTATCTTTGCCAGATCAGTCCTCTTCTTCACCCTCCTCCTCTGCCTCCTCTAGCCATTTGATGAAGGGCTCAACATCATGCAGAAACACATTGCGTCCCTTGGGATGGCTGCCCTTCTTGTACCAGAACAGAATAGCGTCCTCGCCCAGCACATCAGCATCATACAGTATGCGCAGAATCTGGCTGAACAGCTTGAGCAGCTTGCTGTCTTCATAGCAGTACACCTGCAGTTGGAGGTTAGGCTGTGGTTTGACCGCAGGCGGCCCATAGTATCATTACAGCAGGTACAGGTCACAGGCAATGTACAGGTGTATCATAATGCAGGTGGCATATAGCAATGCAAACCATATACAACATCATATGATGCATGTAACAGTCTATGACCCTGTACACAGTTTTGCCGGTGACAAGCATGACAACCCATGAGATGTGACATGACACACAGGCTTGCTGGTCACAGCATGCATCTGCTCTTGCATGCAAGTTGGTCACAGCAATAAAGCGCAGAATGCATACAGCAAAGAGCAGTGAATGCTGTCAACGCTGGCACATGTAACTCCAAGTACCTGGACATGATTGATGAGGGAGGACTCCACTCGGCCAGATGTGGTGAAAGAAGTCAGCAGCTTGGCATTGAGCTTGATCTGCTTCAGGATGGCAGACAAGATCTGCTGACCGTTTTTGCCTACTGTTGAGATGGCATCAATCAGCACAGTAAAGATGATCTGCATGTGAACAAGCAGCTGTGGCACCATCAATACAATTGCAATACACGCTGCCAGTTCTGCCGGGCAGACATCAAGTATTTGAGCTACCCACTCATTGCATGAGACAGAAATGAGTGGTATGTTCACAGGCAATGCGTTCTATACACTAAGCTGAGCTGCTGAGCTGGACCAAGCGGCTGACCTTAACCAGCTCAGCGTCTGCGAGCGCAAACTCAGCTTTCTTGGCTTTGACAGCCGCAAGACAGTCCTCGACAGGTGTGGGGGGGTCCTGAGTGATCATTTCAGCCAGCTCAGTTTTCAGCCCCTCTAGCTGCTTCTCAGCAACCTTCTTGTTGTTGTGCTCCACCAACTTAGTCAACCCTTCCGCCTGCACCCAGTCATTGCAAGTTAGGCTGAGTGCTCTGCCTCACCCCGCCCCAAACCGTGTATGCCCAGCGTATACAAAGGCATTGCTTGTTGCCTGGAGCTGGGCAGCCAAAACAGCACAGCAAAATTAGCTTTCTGCTTTTTTGCAAGCAAAGCCATGCAGAGCCGATGATGTCGTGCGGCATGCCAGATCATGCAGGAGTTTGAATGAAAGGCTTAACAGACAAAGAGATCCAGGAGGACTGCTCTGCTCTTATTTGCCATAGCCACGCAACACAAATGAAGGTCTCATATGCTGGTGCACTGCCAAGTTGACTTGCCTTGAAATGGGCGTCAAAGTCTGTGAGGTTTCTCCTTTGAGGCGGGAAGAAATCAAGGAGCCTGTCATCAAGTCTTGCCTTCCGCAGCAGCTGCACCAAATCGTCCATGGAGTCGGTGGCCAGGTAGTCCTTGAAGAACGCTGTGATGAAGTCCAGGATTGTGCCTTTGGCAATCATGCGGTCATTCATCAGGGACATTAGAACCCGGTCAGGCAGCACTCCGACCTTCATGGAGAACACCCGAGCAGTGGCTGCAATCCAGGTGCACACATGCTAAGCGACTTGCTGACATTTCAGCAGAGTTTGCACCAATCAACAAGAGACATCAAGAAATGAGATTTTGTATCTGTATGTTGTGAGATTGTACCTATGGCAACCTTGTGCCTAGCCGCATTATCATAAAAGTCCAGGGACTTCAGCAGCTTGCTCAGGGTGTTCTCCAGGGACTTGATCAGAAATGGTCTACGCCTGCATACAGCTGACTGACATGAGCAGAGGGCAATGGCGATGGTGGTGACGACAGTGGACTGCACAATGTGCACATACCTGATAAGCTGCTGGAACATCTTGATGTAGGGCAGGATTGATTCCTTGTCTGCTTCTGCATTCATGACCTACAGAGGCCAAATTGTACGAAGTCAATGCCGAACAGATCAAGATTGCTCAAGATAATGGAGTACAGGCATGGGACATCAGCAGATGTAAGACATCAGCTGTCAGTGCTGCAAGTTACCGTAAACTCCAGCCGCTTGTTTTCCTTTTCTGAGACCACATTGCCACCTGCTGCCATTCTACCTCCAGCAAAAAGGACCTCGAACAAGGTCTCGCCATATCGAGAAAAGTCTAACTCAGCGCTCTCAAGTACCTGAAGGTACAGGCAACCTTCAAGCTTTGCTCTGAGAGGTGAACGCAAGACAAAATGCTCAGAGAATTGCCTTTACAGCCGCCTGAAGGTTCTTCTCGAGGTCATCCCCTTCCTTCGAGTCTTGGAATATTTCTACAACGGCATCCGCAAAAGAAGATGGGTCGAGGGGTACGGCGATATTCCGTTTCCTGGTCTTGATCTGCGCACCGCTGCAGCAGCATAAACGAGGTTGGATGTACGGAGCAAGCAAGGGCAGTACCAACGTGAGACAATGCACTCACGCTAGGGTTGGCTTCGCCTCTTTTGTACTGCGGAGACATAACAGGTGGTGAGCCGCTCGGCACGAAAGTCAGGCGACAGCGACATCAGAGAACACGCTTACCTCATACAAACTGACAGCGGTGTTGGTTCGACGCACGCGCTGTTTCACTTGAGCGATGGCAATCGCTCGACAAATACGCAATCGCTACGTGAAGAGGAGCAGGCAATCACCCTCACAGCAGCAGTTTCCATCATCACGCAACCCGTGTTATAAATTTCCGAGCTCCGAAACTTTCCGGTTGTCTGTTATTCAAAGTGGCGAGGAAGTCAATCAGCAAAGGGACTTATTGACAAGCTGATCCAGCTTGACATCAAGCAAGGATTTCGCATGCACTGCTTACTCAAAAAGTAACTCTGCAGCGCAAATCAAAGCAACAGCGAGACACAGTGCACAGACATTATTATATCAAGACTTGCTCGGGTACTTAGCTTCACATCATACAAACTTGATGGCAGGCGCACCATTCCACATACCTCAATTTTGCATCAAGCACTCACAGCAAATTTTAATTCATGTAAACCAGAAGCTGCAAGCCACCTGCTGTAAATCTCACTCAAACACAATGCAATTGCAAGTATCAGTACATCCCGCCATTCATCCCAGGATACTCACCAGCAGCAGAATCTGCCACCTCTTTACGCTTGCTTTTCTTGCTTGTCCTGGCCTTTACAGGCTTCGGAGGCGAAGGCAGCAGCAGATCAGGGGTGAATGTGGTGACCAACGTCTTTAGATTATCACTGAACTCCTGGTCATTTGCATCCTTGACACACTTGAGCATGAGGCGCCAGCGGCGGCGTGCCTGCTGTGCAGTGCGAGTCGCCACCAGCTGGCCCCAGTCCACCTGGAAGTCCTCTGCGGCACCAGTCTTGAGCAGAGCACGCAGCAAGCGCCTGTCATCCCCGCTGCCCCACTCCCCTGAGTCACAACCACACTTCCTGATGCCAGGTGTGCACAAATCAAGAAGTGCTCTCATGGAAGTCTGCATGTGAGGCGTGCGAGGAAGGCCGAGGGGCAGGGACGGAGAGGGGCTGTCCCCAAAACAGAAGGAAAGCTTCACGTGGATTAGCAATGAAGCAGAAATGTAGGAAGCGCTCAAGCAGCTCAAGCCTAAGAATGAACTTGGGGGGGGGGGCGCAAGCTTGTAGCAATAGCACTGTTTAGGCTTAGCAGCTGCTGACAGTTTGTTGAGGGTAAAATCACATGACCACCTGCAGCCTCACCTTTGGTGACCATGGAGGGCGCCAGCTGTGTGTACCACTTGGTCAGGGACTGCGCAGCTGAGCGTGTGCCATGCTGCTCTGAAATCAGATCCCAATCTATGTCATCTAAGATGATGCGCCCATCAGATTGTGTTTGATTAGCCTGTGCCGAGCCAGACTCCAGGTCATCCAGAGTCAGGCTGAGACCACCCCCTCCTGAGCTGTTCTCCTCCTCATTTGCCTACAGTATGTACTAGACTTTGTCACAGGCTGACAGCAGTACCAAGAGAGTATCAAGAATGATGGTGAGGAGTCAATGACAAGGTAGCAGCATGAAAGCAGCTGGAGCAATGTGAGCAGGTAGTGACAGGGAGATTTGAGACCAGCACCTCCTGGTCCCAGCAAGCATGGAGTATGGTCAAAAAGCAAAGGCAGACTTCCTGACACCAACTAAATTTGTTTGAAGGGCAGCAAGTAGGTGCATGAGCATGAGTTTCAGTTTGGCAGCAGAGGCAGCCTTCATGACACCAGCTGCATTGATTTCAAGGGTAGCAAGTAAGTGCACGTTTTTGGGGACAGTGCTTACATGAGTTGTCAGGCTGCTAATCTTGGGCTGTCTACAGGATATGGGGGGGCGAGTGGGGAAGCACAGTTTGGGGGGGGGGGGGCGGGGGAGGGGCACAGGCAAGCTCAATGTCCTCAAGAAGTAAGGATACTCACCCATAAGACGGCACAATTCAGGTGAGACAATAAACGACAAACTTGCTGAGAGCTGAAGGTCTCAAACAAGGTATCAAACAAAGTGCTTCCAAACGTGCTTTTACACTAAAGAATCAACCGAGTGATCCATACATACTCTGTACCTGCTTTTGACTCATGTAGGCGTTGACCAGAGTACGCAGCCTCTCAGTCTCATCCTCACTCCACCTGCCGGTCAGCTTGGCATCACCCAGCTTCAGCTCTCGCCACCTGTCCCGGCATCCCTCCGGCAGCCTGTTAAGGCTACGGCTGATCTCAGCCCACTTGGACCCCTTCTCCCCACCAGCTGCCTCAGCTGATCATCTTCTTCTTGGCTCCACTTGCCCTGCAGCACCTCAAAATCTAAACTGATGAGCTGATGGCAAAGGTCCACAGGGTCTTGTTGGAACATGCTGTATGCCAATACAGGAAATGCTGATGCACTAATGCTCCTACACCGGTAAATAGGCTTAGCCTTGGTATTATCACTTAGCCACCAAGTTGCTCTAGTCCTTGGTGCAGTGGGTTTAGTTGTGTAACCAGTCTTGCCTCGCAATCAGGAACCAAGAACTGAGTTGCCAACGCTGTGAACATATAGAAGCAATTCACAGATGCAGCATTCAGGCAGGTGCAGCATTCCAGACTGTCTACAATTACAGGACCAGTAACTCATGTACAAAGCTGGTTTGATGTAGAAGCAGTATGCTGGCCACTATCTGACCAGCGCCTCTGCTAATGCAGCAGCTGCTGATGCAGACTGGCAGATTACCACAGGAGCACGGCTGCAGGAATGCTGACCTGATAGTTGCGCTCATGCAGCATTCGGGTGCCACAAGCATACACCGCCTTGTTGGTACGGTGAGGCAGACTCTCAGAGATGCTGCGCCAAGCCCCTTTTGCTTGGCCCTTGTACTCAGAGTTCAAGCTGCGGGTGCAGAAGAGCCAAGCAAAGTCGGTGGTGGGCAGGTTGTGCTCCTGAGCATATGCTATTGCAGCCTGCTTGAGTGTGTCCTTCTCCTGCTTGGTGAACTTGCCCTTCTTGACGCGTCCTGGCGCTTGGCATTCTCCCGCCAGGAGGACTGCAATGCTGAAGCTGAGATGCTTGCTTTGTCTGCAAGGTTTGCAGCCTTGCTCTGACTGCCTGGTGCCTGTTGAGCTGAAGCTGGCCTGGCAGCTTCAGCAGTAGCTTCTCCAGCTGAGGGTATACCAGCTTTTGCACTTGGGACGGTGTCAAGAGCCTTGGATTTGCGCTTTCGTTTGACTTTGGGAGCAGGCTGTCCAGAGTGGACAAGATTATCAACAGCAGCAGCTATCTGTTTGTTTGGCTCCAAAGCAGCGTCAGCAGTGGTTGGTGGGGCAGATGCAGCATTGGTTTGAGTGCTGCTTGGCGCTGCGGCAGCTGCTTGCTGTGCTTGAGCATCTTTGTGTTTGAGCTTGCGCTTCTTGGGCTTGACAGCCAGAGCAAGTTCAGATGCAAGCGCAGCTGCTTCATGCTGTGCTGTGCTTGCGTCTGTAGCTGTGACAGCAGATGCTGCAGCTGCACCTGATGGATCTGCTTCTGCTGAAGCAGCTTCTGAAGCCAAGGGTGCACCGTGAATGGCCTGGTCTGCAGGCTCACTATGCTTACGCTTCTTCTTCTTCTTCTTCTTCTTAGTCTTGATGCCAGGGTCAGCCTGGCTAGCACCAGGGTCCCCAGCATCGCCCACCACAGCTTCATTGGCGTCTTCAAATGCAGCTGCAGCATCAGGTGCAGGTGATGGCGCTGCAGACTGCCTTGCCACGCTTGCAGCCTCACCATGCTTTTGCTTCTTTCTCTTCTTCGGCTTGCTTGCTGCTTCTGCAGGGGCTTCGCCTGCTGCTTGCCCTGGCACTGCCTCTGACATAGGTGCAGCAAGAGACGGTTGTACTGCTGGCATGGCAGCCTTACTTGGTGCCTGTGCATCAGACTCTGGTACAGCTTGTGTCTCCTCACCCTCGCTGTGCTTGCGCTTTTTCTTCTTCTTTTTGCCTTTGACAGCATCAGGCTGATGAGCAGCAGTGTCTGACTTGCCTTGTGCAGCAGGCTCAACAGCAGCTTGCACGGGCGAAGCGGCACCTATAGGGCAATAGTTTGATGTGACATCTGGATGACAGTTGTTGAGGAGTTCGGGGGGGGGGGGAGCGGGGGTGGAGGGGAAGGAACCACATTTGACGAAGGGAGGGAGGGGGTGAGCTTGCTTGTTGATGGGAATCCAGCAGCTGTCCACAGCACAAGGAAGAAAGCGGCACACATTTGGAGTGATATCAGGGAGCAATAGCACCTGCCAAAGCCTCTGCAGCTGATGGCACAATGCTGTTCGTCTCCTGACTCTGGCTGTGCTGCTCTCCTACAGCAGGAACAGCTTTGCCACCTGCTGCTGTTGCTGCAAGGGCCTGAGCATGGGAAGCAGGCTGGCTGATGTTGCTATCTTTCTCCTTGCGTGTACGCTTGTGCTTCTTGGGCTTTCCCTCTGCTGCCTGAGATGCAGGTGCAGTTGATGGTTCAGCTGCAGGCTCCTGCAATGGGCCGCCAGCTAGGCCTTCAGCAAGGCTCAGGCTCTGCCCAGGCTCAGAGATGGTCTGTTCAGTGATTTTGGGAGCTTTTCCAGGATGTGGCAGCTTCCTGGACCTGCTGACTGGCTGTGCCAATGCAGCAGGGACAACAGTTGAGAGTACTTCTTCTTTGAGCCCTGAAACACCAGCATCACTGGTGCTTGGCACTGCAGCCAATGCCTGTGCAGCATCTTCAACTTTGCTCCCAGCTGGGCTGGCACCCTGTGTAGCAGCACTGGCAGTGTGAGCTGTACTGGGCTGAGACAACTGCCTTTGCGCCTTGCTGGCCTTGTCAGCGCTGGCCTTTGGCTTGGAGGGCGGTGCTGATCGGCCACTAGGCTGTCTCTCAGCGCTGGGGCGCCTTGTGGCAAAACCCCGAGTCTGCATGCCATCTGACGAAGCAGCCGCAGGAACAGCACTGACACCAGCAGCTTCTGTATCTGGTGAGCTGCTCTTTGCCTTGCTCCTCCTCACAGAGCGCGGCCCTGTTGGAACAGCCGGAGCTGACTGGTTTGCGAATATGTCATTGGCAGCCTGAGCTTTGCCCTTTGTAGGCTTGCTGTTGTGTGGCGCTCGTGAGGCTTGGCGTGAAGCATTGCTGAGCGTAGCTGCAGCCTCAGCCAGGTCATAGAGTGACAGTCTGGCTTGCGCAGGTGGCTCAGCAGAGCCTTGAGCTACAGTCTGGGCTTGTGGTGGTGCTAATGCACCTCCCAACGACAGCATATCATCCTTAGCAGTGACATTGCTACGCCCCCTGCATGAGTGCAGGCGCCCATGATGCCAGAAGGCTTTGCAAGTGAAGGCTAAGACGCCAAGCAGAGGAAACGCTGGTGGCAACAGGGAGTGTTTCTCACAAGCTGGTTTGGAGAAACTTTTTGAAAGCCTTTTGCAGGTGTTTCTTATCCTCTGCTCTACCCTGCTTCCGGGCTACCTTTGCAGCAAACTTTCTGACCTGAAGACACACGTCCAAGAAAGCTCATTGCCGTCGAACAGAGAGCAATGGAGGCGCCTATGCCATGCAATGCCAAGAACCTTGTTGAAATGCTTCACCTGGTTTTTGTGGAGTTGAGTGCCATACTTCTCAAACACTTTTTGCAACACTGAGAGCCAGTCGATGTCGTCGGCCATTCGTTCCCGTCGCGCAAAATCTCCCTTACACCTTCGGCAGATGTGACAAGCAGTGTGTGGCCGAATGTTCAAGGTCCAGCATGACAAAGTAGGTTCTGTAAGCAAGCCACAAGCTGCTCCAGGGTCGATCTCCTCGTTCCCACTTGACCTGCTCCAGGGTTGTCAGGGCGGTTTCAGCAAACCCCTCCGGTCACAGTGAGCGCCCTAGTGGCGACGATATTCAGGCAGTCAGGTTGCATATTGCAGAGGCAGCTCTGTCGGCGATCTCCAACAGTCGACTTTCGACTGGTTCCTTCTCAGTGCACCGATCGTCCGCACTATCGTCCTTGCGCAACGTTGCGTTGCATCTATGGCAGACGTACTCAAGGTATGCCCTAAAGCCCCTGCTGTTTGTATTTGGCCTGTCGTCTGGTACTGATGCATGCCGGTGTTTGCAGGCTGAGGGGAACAAAGCTTTCTCAGCAAAGCAGTATGACCAGGCCATCAAACACTTTTCGGATGCGATCAATCTAGATTCTTCCAACCACGTTCTTTACAGCAATCGATCAGCATCACATGTGGGTACCTTTTCGATCACTGTTTCCGCAGGATGCATGCTCCATGCCTTTACCTTGCTCAGCTTTAGCTTGAATAGGTAACAACGGCTTTAGCTTGAGTAGGTCAAAACTGCAAGTTTGCACTCCTGCAGGCAAGCCTTGGGCAGTATGATGAGGCCTTGGCAGATGCCGAAAAGGTAGGCGTCGCACGTTCAAGCTCGCAATCAAACCGGTGATAAAATTGCGAACTGGGACCAGCTACACTTGCATATGCTTCCTGTGAGCAACCTGCTACTATTTTATGCTGTAGGTTGTTGAACTGAAGCCTGACTGGGGCAAAGGGTACTCTCGATTGGGTGCTGCACATCATGGTTTAAAACAGCTGACAGAGGCAGTGGATGCTTTTGAGAAAGGTGAGTGCAGGGTGAACATAAACCCTTCCAGAAGCTTCTTGCGGTTAAGGATGAGCTCAACAGCATTTGCACGCTCACTCGAGCTTAGAGTAGCTGTACTGGGGTAGCAAGGAAGACTCGCTTGCGCTTCCTGGTGATATAGTGCCTGGTAGCACTCATCACTGAAACAGTTGGTTCAGTCAGCTGACATGAACATTGCTGTATATGCCCCTTCTCATCCAGTTCTCATATGTTCAGCTCTTGTTTCAAGCCATAATGCTCCTGCAGGCCTCACATATGATCCCCAGAATGCAGCACTGCAGTCTGGGCTGAAAGAAGCCAAGCAGGCCCAGTCCAAGCCGCAGCGTGGCGCTGCAGGCAACATGTTTGGACCTGAGTTCATGGCTAAGCTGCACATGAACCCCCAAACCCGGCCTCTGCTGTCGCAACCAGACTTCATGGCCATGCTGCAAGACATGGGCAGCAACCCTTCCAACATGAGCAAGTATTTGGCAGACCCCCGCCTCCAGCAGGCCCTGTCTGTGGGCCTTGGAATCAACATGATGTCTGGCGACAAGTTCAAGCAAGAACAGGGCATGAATGGCGCAGGAGCCAGTGCAGCTGCTGACCAAGATGATGACACTGATGATGAAATGCCGGTGCGTGTGCTTCCATTCCCCTGCTGCTGTTCTTCCATGGCTTACACAACTTTGCTTGCATCTTCCCTGCTACTGATTTTTACCCCAAGTCTAAGGGCTGCCAGGTCGTCAACAAATGGATGATTCTACAGGTCTATGGAACTTGTGTAAACCTGTTATAAAGTATCACCCTGGCACAATGTGCGCATTCATATGGTAGAGGCTGCAGCATCCTCCATTGTGAACGTGTTGATGAGTTGATCACCTTGATGATCGAATTATCCTGCTGCAGAATTGTGTATTGACAAGCAAAAAGAATTCTCTGAAAAGCAACACAATGCTGAGGACCACTGTACCTGCATGTTCTCAAAGTCTGTGCAACAGGGCTGTGACAGGCTTCTGTCTTGTGTCGTTAGGACCTTGAACCTGCGGAGCCTTTAGGACCCACAGACGCCGCCAACAAGCCTGCTGCTCCTGCTAAGCCCGCTGCGCCTGCCAAGCCTGCTGCGCCTGCTAAGCCTGCTGATCCTGAGCCTGATACTGAGGAGCAACGTGAAAGGAAGGCCAAGCTGCAGCGCAAGGAGGAGGCCCTCAAAGCCAAGGAGCAGGGCAATGCCGCCTACAAGGCCAAGAACTTCGATGAAGCCATCAGTCACTATGACAAAGCTTATGAGCTGTATGATGAGGACATCTCCTTCCTCACAAACCGGTGGGTGTGACTCATTTCTGCAGTTTTTGGTCACCAGACTGCATCACATTGTGTCCTGCATCTGATGTGCTTCCTGGGGATGCCCTGCTGTGGGGTTGCATCTGCATCTAGGATTGACTATGCAGAGTTGTTGGGCAAATGGCGCATCGCAACATGCTTTGATTCACCGCATTGCAGCGATCGCTCTTTGTACTTCACAGTGTATTGTAAGCGTCTTTGAGCAGTGACAGCAAATAATTAGCAGCCACAGTGATTGGTGTAACATTGCTTTTGCACAATGCCCCTTTCCCACCAATGTGAAAGACTGTCTGATGACGTAGCAGGGTTCACCTGCTAAGTCGGCACGCATGCCATCTGTTCTCACACTGCAAAGTTTGCTGCACACAGAAACTCACCAATTTGCCAGAACCTGCCAGGCCCTGCACACTATATGGCTGTAGTCCTTTGATACCTGTGTACCCCATGCAGGCACATTGCATAAGGACAAATGTGCCAGGGTGAAAGGTTCTCACCATGGCATATTTGCTTTGACTTACACCCTGCCAAATTGTTTTTTTTAATACCACTTCAACGCTTGTGGAGCATGCCCAGCAAATGGTCGACCCACTGGAGTTGCAACCTGTTGACACCACATGCTGCATCTCTGGGCTGCAGGGCTGCTGTGCAGTATGAGAAGGGCTCCTACCCTGAGTGCATAGCTGACTGTGAGAAGGCTGTGGAGCGTGGCCGTGAGCTGCGTGCCGACTACAAGATGGTGGCTAAGGCCCTCACCCGCAAGGGCAATGCCCTAGTCAAGATGGACCAGCTTTCCGACGCCATCTCCACATACCACAAGGCCCTCACTGAGAACAGGTACACTATGTTCTGATTGTCACGCCTCACCCCGCACCCCTTACCCCTCACCTCGCGATGCTTCAGCCTCCTTGGTTTCTGCCACTTGTTCAGCCTGTCATCATAAGCTACAGGTATGCCAACTGGACTGGTCTGGAGAGTGTGGGCGCAATGCCAACAAGCTGTATCACCTCACCATGTGTGACAAGCCTGCTTGTAGTCCTGTTCCTGCTTTGAGGACATGGAGGTACCCTTGATGAAGGGTGACATGTGTCAGATTTCATGCACAGCAGTGGTACATGATACCACTAGGTAGTCCAGCAAAGGGATGTTTAGAGTCATTTTGAACACTTCTGCATGTTGCTTTACACTTGCCTTTGAATCTTCTGTCATGATGCTACACAATATGCTTCAAGCCTGACATAAGCCTTGGAGGTCACAAAAGGTCACAGCCTGACTGGGCCTCTGCATAGTCACTCAACCTGTGCGCTACTGGCTGTGATGTTTTGCTTTCTGTTCTGGGCTCTTCAGCAGCATTTCTGCATCTCTCATGATTCTTTGTCTTTACGCAGGAACGCTGACACACTGAAGCGTCTTCAAGACACAGAGAAGCTGCAAAAGGAGCAGACAGAGGCTGCATATGTGAACCTGGACATCAGCAACGAAGAAAAGGAGAAGGGTAACCAGGTCAGCACTGCTGGATTGATTGTCCTTCCTCTGCATGTGGTTGTCATTGCGAGCAAGCATACTGGCAATAATGCTGCATGTAGGAAAAGAAAGACAACACACTGTCATGCAGTCCTCGCGTGCGAGGGAAAGCCTGAAGATGAAATGGATTCGGCATGTTCAATCCAGTACATGCACACACTTGTTCCTGCTGCGTGTGATTATAAGCATGGCGTCTGGCTGATGTCATCATGCCTATGGTTGTGCTGCATCTGCTGTTTAGCAGTTGCACTCAAGAGCAGGTTATACCTGTGCAGACTAGAAAAAGTGTGGTCAATGTTGCTGGCTGTCTGCCATTGGGCACATTGACCAAACTTGTGTCTACATCCAGATGTTGCCAGCACAGAGAGTTGCATCATAGATGAATTTGTGGCATAGTCATCTGTGATGCATCTGTGTTGGCAGCACATACAATTTCATCAGTGGGGAGCTGAGCATTCTCATTGTGGTGGTTGTCACCCATAGCTCATCATGAGGTCAGAGTTGTTCTCGTCACTATCACAGCAATATTGTTTGGCATGAGTCTCAACATCGCCGTATCTTGTTAGGCATTCAAGGAGCAGAAGTACCCAGAGGCTGTGAAGCACTACACAGAGGCTCTGGCTCGGGGCCCTCCCAGGATTAACCCAGATGCCCACAAGCTGTATAGCAACCGGGCTGCCTGCTACACCAAGCTGGGAGCCTGGGATGCTGGCCTCAAAGATGCTGATGAATGCATTGCCCTCAAGCCTGACTTTGCCAAAGGCTATGTGCGCAAGGTACGGTCAAGCTCTAGGCTCTCTCCTTTCGGACTGGCAGCTGTCCAGCTGGTGGGGGAAAGGTTGGGGGGCTGTTCAAGTTCAAATAGAGGTCGCCATGTCTCGTGCGGCCTTGTATCCTGGGGCTTGGGTGAAATAAGACCAGGACCGACATGTGGTGGAGACTTGTTTCTAGCCGGTACTGACCCCACCCCCTGATGTCCAGGGCCACTGCACATGTGGTCTCCTCCCTTGTATCCTTATTACTACCCCCTGTTGCAGGCATATCCAGTGCACTTTGTGGGTACACAGCCTCATGATGCCTATTGGTGTATTCTTTCTTCTTCTTTTAACACTGTACAGGAGGACAGGATGCACATGCAGACTGCATGTTGTTATTAATGTACTGCACAGCAGCGACAGCTTGTGCGTCATGCCACTTGTAGGCAAGCTCATTCCTTGTGTGTGCTTAGTGGTCGTCTTGGCTGAGTTGGACATTGTCCCAAGCACCAACCAGCATTGCTCAGGAAGCGACAGGCTCCTTCTGGACATCACATGTTGCATACAGGCCCCCATAATTTACACGGTTCACTTTCACACCTACAAGCTCAGGGTGCTCCTGAGCACAGAGGCACCCACGATTCCGACTTGAGTTTCTCAATTTCTGTATTTCGCACCTATGGATGTTGCTCCAGAGTCTCAGATCTGCTCTCATGGCTGTGCACCTGACAGCGAGCTGTGTGTTGCAGGGCCACCTGCAGTTTTTCATGAAGGAGCATGATGAGGCAATGAAGACATATGAGCAGGGGCTGAGCCATGACAAGGACAACTCAGAGCTGAGGGAA
Organism: Asterella californica; assembly: GCA_036924285.1. Taxonomy (NCBI): domain Eukaryota; kingdom Viridiplantae; phylum Streptophyta; class Marchantiopsida; order Marchantiales; family Aytoniaceae; genus Asterella; species Asterella californica. The sequence continues at coordinate 13,959 of JAYKYS010000195.1, forward strand.
GGGCTGATGCGCTGCCAGCAGGCAATCAACAAGGTACATGTCCCCAGCCACTCTGCTTTGATAACCTTTGTGATTTTGATAGTGATACCATGCTATGCTTACATGCATATGACACATACACTGTCATAGACATCACCATCGTTCACTTGTATAGAGATGTCAGTCAAGTGCTTTGGAGTGAAGTACGCTTGAAGAAGCATGCGTCATGCAGGGACATTGGCACATGTGTTTGCTCACTGATGGTCTGCAGTGTACATGCAACTTACTGAATGTTCCTGAAATGGTGTAACTACTCTTATAGAATGTTACACAGTGAAATTTACACGTGTGTGTTACTGGCTGGGTCTCCTGTACATGTGGTTGACCCTCTTGACTGTGGCAAAACATTGTGCTGTCAGGACTGCACTCAGAACTGGTGTCTCTTGCAGTTCATGTCAGGGGATGCTTCTGAAGAGGAGCTTGCGCAGCGACGAGCCCGAGCCATGGCTGACCCTGAGATACAGAACATCATGACTGACCCTGTCATGCGCCAAGTGCTGCAAGACCTGCAAGAGAACCCCAGAACAGCCCAGAAGCACATGCAGGAGCCGCAGATACGTATGAAGTTGGACAAGCTGATCAAGTCAGGCATTGTGCGGATGGGTTAGAGTAATTGGAGCGACGATCGCCCAATACATATGATTGCGATACAGTATGCTGCAGAGTGCTTTGTTTTGTGGTGTCTAGAATTTCTGTTGTCTTTGTGTTTAGAGCCTTCAAGATTCTAGCTATTCACTGTGTTGAGTCCATCTCAAACAGCATGAGATACTGTAGAGAGACCATATTAGCAAAGTGAGGGGACAATGAGCATGCTGTATGAGGCTTTCTCACCCTTGGTCAGTTGTGGGCCCATGTTATTAAGCATCGGTCCCATTAGGCATACCGATGCAAGAATGGTGAAATCCCTCTGTAACATTGTCTAGCTCTTTGGTGTAGCACTAGCAATACAATGATCTCATGTGGCCAACATGGGATTGTGCCTGTGTGTGTCAAGCGCTGCTTGGTGACCCATCCGCCCACCCAGCTGGACCCCAGTACTAGCAAACAAAACAGACAAGGCCTTCACGGATTCCGCAAGCACGGAATTGAAGCGCTTTTGGCCCTACCAGTGTATGTCAGTGCAGACAGGCTGTCAGGTCTGAGAAGCACATGATGCAACTCCTCGACCTGAATCTTTGTTGGGGATGACATCAGACCTAGGCCTGTGATGATGGTTGTGAAGGCTTCACATGCTTAGCACAAGAACAGGGATGGCTGCAGACTTCACTTTCGTGTTCTGGGCAGCAGACAATCAGTTGCGATGCAGCAGCATGATCTGCTCTCAGTATTTGAACGGCAAGTGCTCCACAGCTGCATTGCATTGCATTGCATTGCATTTATGTGCCTGCTGAGGTGTCTGCTGCTTCAGCTTGGTGATCAGGCTAAGATTTGCAGCAGCATCAGCAGCAGCAGTGGTAGCAGAACCTGCCAACAGACCAGCTTGCAACTGACTTGCAATTGGGCAACTTTCTGGGTCAACAGGCCACATGTGCAAGCTGACTGGTTAATTGTTTAACATACTAATGTGAGTTGTAATGTGAGGCCTGAGCATTCTGGTTTGTTATCCGCATGTACCTCGTTCATTTACAGTCATCGGATGGCGCAGTGCTGCAGCCTGTCATCAGCATGTCTTTGGTATTATGTTGCAGCAACTTTTGGCAGGCAATGTCCTGCCGAGACCCGACATGGATGCAAGGAATTGAATAGGGGTTTAGCTATGCTGGGATGACAACCATCAGACTGTTCATCACTTAGTGTTGCACAGGCTGTGCAAAGCTGTATAGAAATGCAGTATCCTGCGTTGCATTGCCTTGCCCCAGATGGAACTGTTTGTGCTGTAGCATGGCATTCATGTGGTGCTGCTTGCTGTGTCAGCCTACCCATCAGTATCAGCAGTTGCAAGGGTTGTCACAGTGCGGGGCTTCGTGAAGCAAGTCACACCCAGTCAGGTATTGTTGGTCATATCAACACCGAGAAGTTGACCTGCCGCATGGTTGCCGCAATTCCTGGCTCTTGATTGCAGATTTGCATATTTTGAAACTGGACTGTACTATGGTCAAGGCAGCATACAAACAGAGAAAATGAGATGCTTGCTTGGCTCCCCTAGGCCTGCATGCATGAGGTCGACAAGGCTTACAGAAATACTACTAGACTGCCCATTTTTCTGAAGTCCGTATACAGACACTGAGGCATAGACCCAGGAGCCCTGGAACAGGTTTTTGGTTGTCCATTTACAGGAAGACTGTAGTATTCCAAAGACAGGCAGAGACCCCCCTGCTGCAGTAATACTGAAACCTTTGTTAAATGGCACATATGCTGGCACGTATGCTGGCACGTATGCTGGCACGTATGCTGGCACGTATGCTGGCGCGTATGCTGGCACGTATGCTGGCACATATGCTGGCACAAGTCCTGCTCTGCAAAGCTCTAAAATGGCTGCTCACGATTGTTCAGGTGGAGACAGCTACGGATGAGATGTCTACTTGAATACATACATCAGCCTGTGACAGGACAGCAATGCATGACAGCGGAATCCACAAGCAGAAGGTAATGCATGCAATGCTGCAGCGCATCTGCTTGCCTGTTGCTCAACATCTGGTAAACACTCAGATAAGTTTGTTGCATCAACTATTGTTGTATTCTTTCTGCAGCAACTGCTGCCTAATCTTGCTGCTTGATGTTGTCACCGCTGCGGGATTGTTGATGTGGATCCTGCAGGCTGCTGTGTCTGTCACACACAACTTGATGGATGATGGTGGGATGCAGGGTGATGTGTTACGTACTGTTGCATGGCAGTGGGTTTTCATGCTGACAGGTATAAGAGGTCTTGGCCAGGAGGCAGCAATTTCCTCTGGCGCTTAGCCAGTCCACCTTGCCTCGATCAGGCCTGGAAGAAGCTCACAGGAGCTCAGCAGCTTTCGTTGTCGCTCAAGACGCGGCGTAGAAGCCTCAGTAGAATTTGTAGCTGAGGATGGAGTTTCTCATGACAGCAGCTGCTATGCTTTGCTTCCCCTTGAGGCAGCTGCTGCTGCTGCTGATGGAACAGCTTCTGTGCCTGTTGCCACAGCTCTCGCTGCTGCTCAAGCTGAAAAGTGACATGTTTGGGGTATTGCTGTGGCAGTTGTTGGTTCTCGCTGTTGCTCGAGCCCCAAGGTGTCAGGGGACCAGTGATCTGTGAGCTGTAGGGGTTCTAATTAGCCCCCCCTCTACAAATCCAACCCCCCCGCCCCTTTGCTCCTGCAATCCCTCCCACTCCCCCTGCCCATCCCCCACCCCTTGCCCCTCCCTCTTACTCTTGCGATACATTTCCCCCTTCACCCCCCCCCCCCCCCGCCTCTCCCCCCGCTTTCCCCCCTCAACCCCAGCGTGGCTTGCGATGCCGCCCCCTGAGTTCCTTGCCTTACCCCTTTTGCTGTGCCATCGCAAGCCTGATCCTTCACGAATTGCGTTTGCGTAATGCATAGCTGTGGTGAAAATCAGGCCTTCTGTGCTGAGCATGACCAAGATCAACCGAAATTGTTATAGCTGCAGATGTATCTGTTCTAAATGGCAGGTGTTTTCTGTTTTCATCTCTTTCCCTTTCCATGTAGTATTTGGGAATTTTCCATTCCTTTCCTTTATTCTGTTTCTCTTGGGCTGTTTACACTTTATTCTGTTTCTCTTGGGCTGTTTACAATGTTTGACGACCCAAATGACCCATCAATATTCAATTGCTTACAAGCTTTATATATGGTGTTACCTTGTAGATGTAAGTTGATGTCAGGAAACCCTCCCTGATCATAGCCATCGCTGGCGCACGGCTCTGATACCAGCACAGGTTGCTCTGTGAAGCTCCCTTGAGTATTGTGGAACATGCAAGCCAGATACTTGGCGGTTCCCTCCTTGTGTGTGATCCTGTCAATACCGTTTGATTCAGTTGCTGACTAGCTCTGCATGTGGGCATGTGTTACACTAGCATTTGTCTGTTGCACTCTGGTTGAAAAGGATATACGCATTTATTTTTGAGGCACAGAAAAGGCAACTGAATGGTTTCTGTGTGCAATTACCGAATTGCCAGTGATAGAAAACCTTAAACCATGGTATCTTCCTGCATTTGAACAGGTACATACAATGTAATTAATTGTTTTCGGTAACCAACGGTTAGCATGGCCGAGCGGTCTAAGGCGCCAGCTTAAGGCGCTGGTCCTCCGGGGCGTGGGTTCAAATCCCACTGCTGACATTGTTGTAATGATGCACTGCTTATTTTGCTTCAACTCCACTTTCATGCAGTCTAGCCTTGTGGAGCTTGTTTTGTGCAGAATTGCTAGTTATAAATGCGCATTGTTTGCAGCATTTGTGCTGGCTGCAGCCGCTTCTGCTTCCTCCTTGTTCTTGGGCAGTCACTGTCTTATGAAATTGTGTAGCCACTCTGCCTACTGATTCACTAACAGCTGCTGTTTCAAACCCTCCAATATTAGCTCTGCTCAAGACCGATAGCAAATTCAACCCACCAGCAGCAGCAGTTGTCAAGCGAGTCGTACAATCACTGCAGCAGAGTGCACATTCGAAATATGTATGTACGTTTCGAAAGAATTGGATCAGAGCAAATCCTCAAGAGTACGACTGTAGCACTTGGAACAAGTCGAGGGATCAGAAGGTAACTACGGTCAGACAGCAGAACACAGGCAGTAGTACGTGAGTGTTGACGGTTAGGGAGCACCCAGCAGTGACGCTGCAAGGCACAAATGCAGTGAGATGCATAGCGGTCGCGAGCTTAATTTTATAGGAGCTGAGCTGAGCTGATGATGTCGGCTGTCAGAATATCGCTGTCAAGTCGTAACAAGAATCCGCTGCCGGCCACGAGTATAAGCACAAAGCAGCTATGTCCAGGAGATGATCGTAGTTATACCTATATCAGCAGAATGGGAAACCCTCAGGATGTGTGTAGGAGCTTGAGTGAACTCCAGCAAAGCACGAGCAGGTCTTGGTCTAGACACAAAGCATACAGGCTCATGAAATATGTATGTACGTTTACGTTCGCTCTGACTTGCTCGTTGGGAATCTAATCAATTCATATTCCAGCTGCAGGGGTTGCTTGCGCCGGAAGTTTCAAGGTGCAAAGCGTTTCGTTGGCGACGCTCCTTCCGATCAACCAAGAAATGAGTGTTTGTGTGACTAGCCGTTGCGCAGCTTGAAGCTACAGCTAACTGCGTGCCGTCTGGAGTAGTCTAGCTTCATACCGATGAAGCTTGCTGCGCTCGATTGGCAGGAATGTAACATACCATGGGCCCGGCACGGTATTGGCTGCGCCGTCAGCCCCACGATAAACACCCGTCAGGGCACCTCTGTGCACTGGTAGGACCTAGCCTGCAAGTATCCACATACCTGAAAGCCCATTGCCGCAGCACGCAAAGCTATTTGTTCTTAACCCCGAACGTCATCTGCAGGTGCGGTTGGAACAGCGCACTGCAAGTCCTGGCTGCCATGCCGGGCATGAAGCAGTATCTCCATAGAGTTTGTACACTCAACCAAAGCCTGACCCTGCACCAAGCTCTGAAGGAGCAGGTGTTTGAGATGAGTGCTTTGACTCCAGCAAACAAGCCAGGCTCCGTAGAGCCTCTCATCAAAGTGGTGTATGACTGTACTGGAGATGCAGCTTTGAAACACATGGCAAAGCAGACTATCAGGTATGGTAGTCGATTTCATGTAGGCTTCATCGTGGACAATCCACTGGATCATATTGTTGTTGCAGAATGGAATTGATATGCCAAAGGCGCTGGTGTCTGACTAGACTCTATAGGGTGTTGGGAGATTTACTTGATATCCTGCTAAGCTGCGTATTGCACTGTATTGTACTGATTTGATAAGGTCAAATCGTTGACCATTATCTGCAGAACATGCCTTGAAGGCCAAAGCTGGTACAATTCCAAGCCGGCACTGTAGGCAGGCCATACTGTGTGACCGATATCCAGCTCTTGTGTCGGTTTCAGTGCATGTATATGCAGTGTAGTTCTAGCTTAAATCCCGTACCTGACAGCATGTTCTGTGTTTAGCATTAGCATGGCGGTGGGGCTTTGTATCAGAACAGTCAGGTGCATTGGAATCAGCATTTGGTTGCCAAGCAAAGGAAAAGTTGCCTCATACCCCCCCTGAGGATAACCCATTGTAGATTGTGTGTTCCTGTTCTGCAGCAGGTCCCTTTGTGATGTTGACCTCCATGCTGTGCTCGCTGCCATGTGGTGTTGATGCAAGATGACTCAATGCAGGGGGCATCTCAGTGAGGATTTGGACTGCTTTGAGCTTCTGGGCAAGCTCTGCAGTGAGCTGCATCAAGAGTTCATGAGGCTCCAGGAAGTCCTGCCGCACTTGGACGAGGTATGGCTCCGCCCTGCAGAGCTGCTTGCCACAGTGGTTTTGTGCAGGTTGCATCCTCAGCAATGCCAATGCCTCATTTTGCATTCCACCTGTATCATCTCTTACAGCAGATTTCACTGTGGGTTGCAGGGGGCTTCCTACTGGGCAGCGCTGCTGTCAATGGACAGCCAGGAGGTCCGCTACTGCGATGTACACAAGCAGTGCAAGAACCAGGGCATCCCAAGATCTCTACCATGGCAGGCCGTGCACGTGCAGTGCGCTCCACTGCTAGCTGGTGATAGCACAGGCCAGTTTGCTGTGCAATGTGCTGCTACACCACATGCAGTCCAATGTGCGGCAGTGCGACCTGTGCACTGCCCCACCAGCAGAAGAAGATGGCTGAGGGCAAGACCACAGCCAGGTCGCAGGCAATGATCTATGACACTGTCCAGGCTGTCAGGCTGCCTGCCGTGCTACTGGTCTCTGTTTGGTCTCTACAGGCAAGTTCTTCACGCATGCGTTATGAATATTTAAGCACGTGTCTCCTTGAATGGATCTCTGTTCTGCATGCAGTGCTTTGTGCAAGCTGCTGATTCAGCACTTGGCTTTCTTCCTTGTGCAAACAGTATATTGTGTGTGCCCATACCTGGCATCTTGGCTGTGCAGTGTCTGTCTCGGCCAGATCCTTCTGCACACTGCAGCTCAAGAAATTTGGAGAATGCAGGACCTGTACATTGTGCATGAACAAGCCTGCAAGATATGGGGGTCTTGTCAAGTGAACGTCCTTACGCTGGTACTGCAGAATGTGGGGGGCAGATCCTGCCATTGCCAAGTGCTTGGGCTTGACAAGGGAAGATCTACAGCAGGCAGGGTCTGCATCGAAGCTCTCCCTGAAGCTGCAGAGGACCATGGAGTTGGACGAATACCCACTGCATAAGCCCTCTTCACGCACTGTGGTGCTGCACCGTTTGGTGGTGGTTGTGTTCAGGACTGGAGGGTTTCACCAGTGGGCACTACTATGTAGCAGTACAGGCATCACCTGACAGCTGGGTAGTACTGAACTCTGAGCAGAGATCTGGGCCTTACAGCTTGGATGAAGTCCAAGCTTTGCATGGCGACCACATCTATGGCACCGCTTACCTGGTCACTGACATGCCTGTAGTGGGGGGGCAGGCAGAGCCTTGGTGAATGGTTGCAGCAGCCACAGAATGCTGAGGCCGCCAGGTACTTGCAACTTTTCCCATAGCCGCCAGACCTTGGTTGCAGTGATTGCATATCGTCCACACTTTCCTGCTGGAGCCTGTTGTTTGCCTGTGCAGTGCAATCGAGTCGCTGCCATCATATGCAACTGCGTGTCTGTCACAAAGTTCAGTCAACAATACCATTGCCAGAGGCTTGCTTGAGTGTTGGCTGCTTCAGTTTGCCACTTGTCAGCTGCATTCAGTTGCACTCACTTGCACTGAAGAATGCTTGCAATTGCTGGTCAGCTATGTTTGGCACTTCTTCTTTTGAAGTACTGCTGATGAGAACATGGTGCACATTGCAGGGCTTGCGGAACACTGGCCATTGCACAGCCAGTCTCAGCAGCCAGGGCTTCTCTGCCCTCTGGCATGGACGCCTTCTGATGCTGGTGTTGACTCGGCCTCAAGCTCAGCTGGCAGTCCAAAGCTCCATCCCTGCTGCATTCCATTCACCTCGAGTGGCAGCTGCATTCCCTGATGGCATGGCAGGTGGTGCACAGCTGGCTGGTCCTGCCAGCCTTCCCATCACTGCAGAGCCAGCTGCAACTCCTACTGGTGTGAAGATCAGTCCTTGACCTTCTTCTGGCCAAAGGTGCAAAGAAGGGCAAGAAGCCTTGGCAGCGTGGACAGAGGGTGGCTGGTGCAGCCCCGATTCAGAAAGCAGCCGCAACTTATTCAGCTGGCAGGCCAAGCCGGCCTCTGCAGCACTCACTTGCGGCTGAGGATCATGATGCTCTGGAGCGTGTGAAGCAGATTCGAGCTGAGCGCAAGGCAGAGGAGGCTGCTAAGGCAACAGGCCCACATTTACATCAGCCCTCAACAGGAACAGCAGCAGCTGGCAGCTGAGCAGGCAGCTGCAGAGAAGGCCAAGCAGAATGCCGTTTTGCGTCAGCAACGGGAGGCTAAGAAGGCAGCCAAACAGCGTGAGAGGGCCCGAAGCTGCTGCACAAAAAGGCAGCTTTGCAAAAAGGCAGCAGAGACGGCTGCTGCAGCAGAGGACGCTGCCGCTCAGGAGAAGGCTGCAGCAGAGGAGGCTGCTGCACAGGAGAAGGCTGCAGCACAGGACACTGCTGCACAGGAGAAGGCTGCAGCACAGGAGAAGGCTGCAGGGGAGGCTGCAGCAGTGGAAGGCTGCTGCCGGGGGAGGCTGCTGCAATAGAGGCTGCAGTGATGGCTTTGCTCAAAACTGTAGTAGGCGCCGCAGTTGAGAAGGCTGCTGCCGACAAGGCCGCTGCTGACAAGGCTGCTGCAGAGCAGGCAGCTGCAGAGCGAGCTGCTGCCGACAGGGCTGCTGCCGACAGGGCTGCAGCAGAAAAAGGCTGCTGCAGTAGAGGCCGCAGTAGTAGCTACCTTGAAGGCTGCAGTAAAGGCCGCAATTGAGGAGGCTGCAGTTGAGAAGTCTACTGCAGACAAGGCAGCAGAGGAGGTTGCAGCAAAGAAGGCTGCAGAGCTGGCAGCTGCGGACAGGGCTGCAGCGGAGGAGACAGCAAAGAAGGGCTGCTGCCGCCAAAGCTGCAACAGACGAGGGTACAGCTGAAGAAGCTGCAGCTGACCACATTGCAGCAGATCAGGCTTTCTCCAAGAAGGCTGCAGCTGACAGGGATGCTACAGCGACAACAGCACAGCAGCAGATTGCCCACAAGGCTGCATCCAGGGCTGCGGCCGTGACGGCAGCCAACGGGCAAAAAAACTCAAAATGCAGCTGCTGACAAGCATGCAGCAGCAGACAAGGCTGCAGCCCCTGCAGCGATCAGGCTTGCCCGTCGCGGGTCTGCGTCTCATCACCGAAACCTACTTCCTCTCAGCAAAGATAGTGCTGGATCAAATTCAGGGATTGCTCTGAGGCAGTCCATGCACAGGGAATTCAAGCTGGCAGAGAGGCGTAGGCAGGCAAGGGAAGAAGCGGCAAAGAGTGTTGGTGGTGCAGTCAACCAGACCTCAAGGCGAAATGGCATGTTAGACCAGCAGAAGTCTGCAACTGTCAGGTAACTCGTTCTTTCTATTGCTACAACCATGACGGGGGATGGTTTTTTGTTTACCTGTGGACACCTTATCAGCATGCACTACTCCATGTCACCTTGTCACATTCAGCATTGTATAGATACACCTGCTCAATGGTTAAGGACCTGGTGGAGGATGCATAGCGTCCTCAGCTGCCAGCAATGTGAAAACAACACAAACTACCGGATTATACTGAGTTGTGACCAAATATTATCTGGAAGATCTGTGCCTTCTTAACTCAAACGCAGGCTTGCCAACTGGAGTAGCCTATATTGTCCTCTTACGTTCCCCTACGCTCAGCTAATCTGTGCTTGTGCTGTTGCACAGAAACTTCACTGTGCCTGAACTTCAGCACCGCAGCCAAGGGGACACTTCCTTTAGTGACACACTCTGTGGCAGCATCTCAGCAGCAAGGCACTGCAGCGTCAGCTAGAGCCTCGTCACAAGCTGCAACCTATGCCAGAGAGAGGGCCCCTCAGCAGCACATCACCAAAACAGATGCCCAGGCTGGCAGAGTGCCACCTCCACAAGTATTTGTGCCTGCTGACGGCAATGTAGATGCAGCTACCAACCAGCATGATGATCACCTGAGCAGAGCTGCTGCTGCTGGGCTGTGGGAGAAGTCAGTGAAGCTGGCTGGTCAAGCAATCAGTGAGGTGACGGTGGCAACAGTGGTGCTGCCTGTGGTATTGCCCCACCCTGGCTGTGCTGCATGTGCCAGCTAGCATGTGGGCTGGAGCCTGTTTGGGGCAGGGTTGCCTGCAAGAAACCTGCTTGGCTTCTAGTTCATCAGGTGAGCTCACATAGTAAGGACTTCACTCAAGGGTGAGCACCTAGCACAAGGCATGGTTTGTCATTAAAAATGTATGATGCTTGAAACAGTGTTTGGACACCTGGATGCAAGGTTGCCAAATTGCTGTAGCTTCAAGATGTATTGGTAAGTGATGCACAAGTATATGGCTTGTCTAGGTTGAAGTGTGGAGGCTACAGTGTCTTCATTTATGCTACAAATATGTACTCAAGTACAGGTCAGTTGTTGTTTTTACAGAGTGTACAAACATACCTGACAACTTCAAGAAAAGATAAGTCTGCATCCCAGGATGCTTTCAAAACTTGATTGAGCTTCAAAGATACAGTTGAATGGTTGAATATAACCATTCAACTGCATATCAGAAGCTCACTGGTTATCCTTGCATGCTTCCCAAACCGTAATGAAGGTATCGTGCTGCTTGTTTGACTATTTGTGTTGCCGTCACGGAATCAGCATTCAATTTGCAGGTGCAATTTGGTGTCTGCGGGAACGACGTGCTGCATATCCAGCAAAAAATACTTATGTCACCTACAACCACTCTGACATCATTGCAGCAGCATATTGCTGCACTCCTTGACATGCAGACCAGCTGATACATGTGACAGCAGATTGCTGACACATGTGAGGATCTCAACAAGCCTCTGCAATTGTAGACACTGTGGCCTGACAGAGCTCAATTTTGTGACAAGCTTTGAGTGTACAGCATTTAGCCCTGCATTCTGTTGAACAATTGTCATAGCTGATAGCGGTGCAGCAATGAGTCTGCAGTCACGGGAGCAACCTTATTCATGTTGTCATGAGCAAATGTGATGGTCATGTGTATATAAGGTGACTGTCAGCCCTTGTACTTCTTCTTGGCGCTGTATAGGTTAGAGCTTGAAAGGCTAAGGACCAGTTCTTGAGTCCCTCTGCATTTGGCACATGTTGATCATCGTAGTGATTAGCCTGCAATTTTTGATTATTAGTGGCACTGACCGTTCTAGGCTGCATCGTTGTTGCACGACCATGCTGCGTGTGGCTACTTACGACATGCGCAGCTCTGAAATCACCGTGCATAATGCCATCAGCATAAAGTTCGTGTGTTGCTGCGCAAGAAATGTGTTTCGTTTTCTGTGTGCTTGCTGCACAATATGCATGTCGAAAACTGTTCCCGAATTTCTCGATTAGTAATAGCAACAATTCATTCATTCATTCATTCATTAATTTTAGGGTCTTTGGGCCAACCATGACCATTTGACCAATAATCTGAACTGAAACATATAAGCAAACAAAACAAAACATCTAATCAAATTGTTCTTGGTGCACTCATGTTCGTCAACAGAGTGGCAACGATAGCTAGAGATGAAAGACTGCCCACTAGTGCTGCGGCACCCCTAAAAACACCCTCTAGCAACATAGATCTGTGTGCAAAACATTCATGCAAAAAACTTGGCAATGACCCCTGGGGGTCATGTAAAGCAAAGAAAGAAGACAAGGTAGGGGCTGGTCCCCAGAAAATGGCAGTAAAACTGTCCCTGATTGAGCAATATGCAGGGCAGTCAAACACAAAATGATGTTCATCCTCTGCTGTATCAGAAGCACAAACAAGACAAAAAGCGTTGTTCCCTATCTACTTTCTGTCCAGCAGGTTTGAATCTGCCTGTATCTGCATGGAGACCATGGCAACCACATCTGAATCTGCTGACTAGTCTACGGCGCTTGTAGTTTTTTAACTGCTGAAAGGTAGGGTGCCAACACATAATCCTGATGCTGTAATTGCAGCATTTGCCGATATCTGCCTACGCTATGGTCAACTTGATGAAAAGCCTGTCGGTAAAGAGCTTTGGCATTGTCAATGACTGAACTGACACATATATCATCCTCAATGTTCAAAGCTGTAGACTGCATTTGGAGCCATTTCTGGACACCATGGCTCCAGAAAACGGTATGCCTTGTCCATGCATACCCTCCACAAAGGCACACTGAATGAGGGCGTTCATCACCAGACAAATTGTTGATGCGGTTGTGGTATCGAAGAATCTGTTGCCACCAGTGAAAAATGTAGCGGATAGCGGCCAAATTCAGCCAGAACAATAATGTTTGCAGTGTTGCCCTCTAACGCCAAGCACATGTTTCAGAAATTGCCTATGTAATTGCTCTGCTGACTTGCCCACCTCTTCATCAACAGCCCAAACCTCACTAGCATAACTGAGAATGGGCAGTACCAGGCTGTCGAAAAGTTTTGCAACGGTGCTTGGGGGTCAGAGATGTGTAAAAAGGCGCACCTACGATTCATGGCATGCATTGCTTTATTTGCAGCAGAGACAAGCTTGGAGACGCCATGGGTCAAAAGCTTTGGTCGCATGAAATTCGAATCCAAGGTACTTGTATGATTGAACGCACTCCACTTCGTTTGCCGTTGAATGTGAAAGCTTGGCACCTGGCTTTGGACCCAAATGTGACCACCTTGGTTTTTGGCTAGATTGACACTCAGTTGTCGCTGCTGGCAGAAAAAGTTGCAAGGCATTGAGCTGCCGTTGTAGCCCTGCTGCTGTTGTGGACATGATGGTGAGGTCATCAGCATAAAGCAGTAGCGGAATCAGTACTCCTGAGAGGGAAGGTGCATTGTGCTCATGTGTGTTCATCAGGTGTTGCTCAAGGCCATCCACAAACAGCCCAAAGAGAGTAGCACTGAGTGGGGCATCCCTGTTTGACCCCCATCAGGCAGTCAAAGATATCTGAGATGCCTTCTCGGGTCCTCACAGCCGCACTGTCATGAGAGTACAAGGACTTGATGCAGTCAAGTATTGGCCCGCGGATGCCTACGGTCTCCAACACCTGCCACAGCAAGCCACGGGGAACCGTATCAAATGCCTTCTTGAAAGGGAACCGTATCAAATGCCTTCTTGAAATCTACAAAGCAAGAGTTTGCCATGCGTCTGTTTTTGTTTGTCAATCAGAGACTTCAGCACAAAGATATTATCTGTTGTGCGAAAGTCTTTTCTGAAACCTGCTTGTCCTTTGGCTTTGATGCCTTCACCCTCAGCCCAGACTGCTATTCTGTGATCCAGAATCATTGCAAATAACTTAGCAATCACTGACCCTACCGTGATGCCTCGATAATTGCTCATGTCACTTTTGTCGCCTGATTTGTAGACAGCAGTGATCAAGCCAACAGACAACTGCTTGGGAAAATGGTTCACAAGCATCAAGTTGAAGATGACTAATGGGCAATTATGCAAGACATCACCACCATCCTTGATCATCTCAGATAACACGCCATCAATGCCAGGGGATTTGTTACGCTTCAAACGCTTAATGCAATCATGCAGCTCATCAGTTGCAATAGGTGCATTCAAGCAAGATGCATCAGCAGTCCGCACAGAGGTACCTAATAGATCTTCTTCTTCTCTTCTGATGCGAGACTCGGCCTGATATATAGGCCGGATGAGAGCAAGCATCTGCCCAACTGCAAGCGCTTGCAGGTTTCACGTGAACGCTGATCCTGTCACGCGCCCAGCACAGTCTTTACAGACACTCTTGACGTGACTTGATTTTCTGAATGGCTGGGCAAAGACCGCCTTGGTGGAGCCAGCGAACCGCGGGGTGTCCCATAGGTGCAGTGGTATGTGCCAATCCTGAAGATCTGGTCGACGGTGCGCACTCATTGCTTACGTCTAAATTCACGTGTACCAACAAACTAACAAAACTTTCAGCATGTGGCAGCAGGCAGGCAAGACCTGTTGCTATCGCGGAATGTGGTATCAGTAGTGCGTCCTTCTGCTGTCGAACCAAGACCGTAAGATATGTGGTACCTCCACATGCATTATGCACGCTGTATTGCTTCAACTGACACCACTGACGTCTGCACAGCGACGAAGAGCATGAAGTGGACTACTGTTATGGGCCAGACACCACCACCAGAAGCCTGCATGACAGGACAGTTGAGCCTCTCCTGCAGAAGCTTGTTGAGGGGTACAATACTGCTGTTATCGTCTTTGGTGCAACAGGTGGGAGATTCTGTCAGCCTGGACACACTGTGCTGTATGTGATCGTGTGCTGCCAATCTTGAGCACTGTACCTGTACAGCTATGTCATGATTGTGTAGCAAAACTGCTCACATTGCTGCTGCAGGCACTGGTAAGACCAGCTTGCTAGAGGGGCGCAAAGGCATTGCTATTGATGATGACTCCACAAACAGCATCAATCAGGAGGGTTTAGCTCAGCTCCTTGGCACTTCACTGTTTGACATGCTCGAGGAGAAGCAAGCTGTCAACTGGTGGGTTCACAGCTCATGCAAATGTCGTCATCCTGCAATTTTCCCGCCATGTGCAACAGTGGTTTGACTTGTATTACATGTGCAGCATGACGAGGTCATATGCATGCATGCATGCAATCACAAGTCTGTTCCTGAGCAGGGGTATGTGCTGACCTGATGCCATAGCTGTGCCTATTAGGTGACAGGATTGCGGCAAAAAGGCGTGCATACCAAGCCAAGAGCTTCGAGTATTATGTTGACTGCACATATGTGGAGCTGTTCAATGAGTCTTGCACCGACTTGTTGAGGCCAGGTAAACTTCACCGCATGTCAGTACCTATGTCTGTTTCAAGGATGTTTCCATAGCATAAGTTACACCCTTCATACATTGACTTCAAACGAGTTTGGCAATTTGCATGAGCGCAAGAGCAAAGTTGCCAAATGTCAGCCGCAAGTATATGTTGCTCAATGTCATCTGAAAGTCTATAGTGGAGGGTAACTTACACAACTGCATCAATGAGCTTGATCAGAGGTCACTGGTGCTTGTCCCCACTAGTAAAAAGAATGCTGGTGATGTGTCGTGTATGCTTGCCTGTGGCATGGACACTAGCGTACTCAGCTGACCAGATGCGCCATTGTTGCACGCGCGGTTAACCGTTGATCCTTCACCACAAAAGCCTATCCTGGTTACTTCTACGTGCTCAAGACATACGGCATGCCATGTGAGGCACACGAACTGCACTCTTGCAGAGGGTCAAGCAGTGAGCAAGCTGGCAGTGGTGGAGGATCCAGAGGGGTGGCACGTGCAGGCCTCAGAAGCAGATTAGTCAGGAACCCAGACGAGCTGCTGCAGACCTTTGAGGCAGGCTGCCAGCTTCGAGACCATGGCTTCATGGACCTGGGCAGTGTGCATGACAGGACAGCAGCTGTTTTCACCATCAGGCTGGCTCAGTTCAGCCCTGCAGCTGATGCTGAGGATGAAGATATGGCAACGGTGTGCGTGTGTGACACCTTGCTTGTGTCTTGCTACGCTACACAGGACAGGCTGCAAGATGCGTGAAAGAGATAAGCAGCTCACGCAACCACCAGCCATGCAGTCATTACTTGGTTCAGTCAGTCGATGCTGTAGCTGGTGCTGTCACTGGCTGCAGCCATAGCTTACGCAGTCATCCTTGCCTCATTGTACGTGTAGGCGGCGCCAACTTCAGCTGACAGCTCATGCAGCTCAATCAACACTCGACCTTGTGCCCTGTACAATGGAGAAGCCAGAGCAATCAGCTTGCTGCTCAAAATGCTGCATTCAAGCTGGCTTCAACTCCGAGTGCAGCCAACAGCACTGCAGACAATCGCCCTTGCTTTTCACACTACAGGTCACCTTGCAGATGCTTCATTACCTGTCCCATAAGGACCTGTCAGTATGGCAGCTGCTGGTGCAGCTGACATGCAGTGACGTGCAGTCAGACTGTTTCACCAACATGCAGAGTCGGCGAGCTGAATCTCAGACTTGTGTCAAAAGCTTGTT
Source organism: Asterella californica (assembly GCA_036924285.1). NCBI lineage: Eukaryota > Viridiplantae > Streptophyta > Marchantiopsida > Marchantiales > Aytoniaceae > Asterella > Asterella californica. The sequence continues at coordinate 30,182 of JAYKYS010000195.1, forward strand.
CTTGGGTTGAGTCAGCAGCTGTCCCACGCCTCACACAGCAAAGCTGCTTCTCATCTTATCTTATCTTGGAGGCACTGCAGTCTGGCGGCCAGCCTGTGTCTGTGCCTCAGCATCAGCAGACCGCCACAGCTGTTGGCTGAAACACCCTCCATCTCAAGCAACCTGACAGTCCCTTCAGACTGTTGAAACTCTGTGTGCATGCATGTGCAGGTCTCTCAGCTGCATCTGGTGGACATGCCTGGTGCAGAGCAGCTGCTGGTTGATCCTGAGCTGCTGAGGCAGATTGAGGGCAGCCAGGTCAACCAGTCCTTGCTCAGCTTTGCCACCACGCTGCGCAAGCTGGCTCAGGGCAATCAGGCTCACACCATCAATCATGATGGATCTGCCTTGACCAAACTGCTCGCCGGTGTGATGCTTGCTCTCAGCCCTGTCATGCCTGACTGGAAGAACCCATGGCCATGCAGACAAGAGCTTGAGCTGTGTCTCTTTGGGGAAAGACCCAGCTCAAGCTTATTTCAGCAGCTCAACACGTTTCAGGGTTGTGGCTTCAAGGCTCTTGACTTGTCATTCGCACACGTGGCACAAAAGCAAAATGGCATGTCTGCTTATATTGCTACACGCCTCGTGACAGCTCATACATGGACAGCCGCTGACATGTATTTGTGTGTGTTTCACACTGTATGCACTTCAAACTTGAGCTGACATTGTGTCATGCAACTTCACAGTACCTGGTGCTCAGCTGGGACTGAATGATGTCAGTGCTTAGCGCAGAGACTCTGGGAGGCAACTGCTTGACCACCATGATTGGCACTGTCCGTCAAGGAGAATGGGACAGGAGCCTTGCCACCCTCAAGCACCTGGTTGCTGCACAGCAGGTGAGTTAAAAGCCAGCATGCTACCAGTGGCAGCGTGTGCAATGTCAGTAATACTTTGCCGGTTGTCTTTTGCAGTTTCAATTCATTCATCAGCATGGGCATTCATTGTTTTGGTATCTCCATATAGCTCAAGATTGTGGATGGAGTGCCTCGGCTGAAGGAGCTTGTTGGTGCAAGTGAAAACCCCAAAGCAAATTGCGTGCATGTGCAAATTTTGATTTTGAATTTTACGTTGCTTGTCAGGCTTCCTGTCACAATTGGGCCTTTCACAAACAGTAGAGTGTTGTGAATGCATGCGTGAATATTGATTGGCCTTGGACCTTCCAAGGTGAATTGTGCAACAGGATTGTTGGGTAGCTGCCTCGTGTTATCCTTTGATAGACAAACCTGAAAGCACACTTGAACCAAACCAGGCTTTCCACACTTCAAATGAGGTTTTTCCTCTGTAAATCAACATCAAGCTACATTCTATTGCTTGCCATGTTGTGTGAACTAAATGTGAGACTTATCTGAGTGAGTGTAAGTGTTCCCACTCACATCACAAAGTTTTGCATCTCTGTCAGGCTGCCTACACACATGTGCGCATCAATGTGAAAGACATTGCTTAGCATAGCACTCTCATTTGCCACAGCCTGATGCAAATGCAGGTGTACAACTACCCTGTGGTCAATCACGGCAGGATGCGAGGACTGCTGCAACGGCTGCGCAGCCGTTTGCTGAGCCTTCAGGGAGAGCGGGCAGCCCTGCAGCAGCAGCTGACTGAGCTACCCCTGGACACTGAAGATTCGCAAGCGCCCCTGAGAAGCAGGGTAGACCCTTGCTGAGTTGTTGCTTCTCCTCTGTTTGTCAATTGCGCCATGTTTGGCCCAGTCGATTTGGCTCCAAAAATTCTTCTTCGTTTTCTTCTCCATCTACCTTGTGCCAACATAGGCATGGCCAAGTTGCTACACATTGGCCGCGTGGCTGAGGCAGGGGGTTGTGGTCCGGGGGACTGGCAGGAATTTACAAATTGGTTGCATGGCTGCAGTTGCGAGGGTTGCAAGCTCAGTTGGCAGATGCATGGCAGCAGCAGAAGGAGCAAGCCGCTGACAAGGCCGCCCTGCAGGCCCGCCTGCAAGCTGTGAACAACCAGGCAACAGCTCATGATGCTGAGACCGGCAAGCTTCAGGTCGCTGGTCTACCCTCACTCATGTGTCTGTTGTGTCGTCCGCTCCATGTTTGCTAGTCACAGCCTTGCAGCAACTACATAGTCAGCTCCTTGCTGGCTAGTTTGTCATGAGTGAGCCTATGTCCTTCACAGCAACAAGCAGAGCAGGCACATCCCCTTCCACAACTGTCCCCACGCAGAGCATGTGCTTGCTCAGTGGTGTCAAGCAGCGTTGTCACTTAAAGTGTGTGCTCTTCATAGATTCAGTACTGGTGCTCGTGGGGCTGATCTTGGGAGTGTTTACAATAGGCACTTTGCTCTGGCTTGCTGCAGGAGGAGTTGATCAAGTCTGAGGAAGAAAGGCTGACAGTAAGCCAGGCTCTGCTGACCATGCAGCTGGATTTGAATCATGCTCAGGTACCAACCACCACTTGCCGTTCGTCGTACCAATGTGCCACACTGACACTGCAACATCACTTTTATGTCTGCAACCCGCAACATGCTATGACCTATGATCGGGTTTGAATAGCATACCAATTTGCTTGCTTGCTTCCTTGTCCTGCAGGTCAGACTCTCTGTTGCGCGATTGTATGTAAGCATACCCTCGAAGTCACAACACTTCACCCCAACAACAATACTGTCAGATCATGAGCATCATTGAGCTGGCAGGCCATTGAGCAGCAGTGTGACAGAGCATGGTGGGTGTAGGTAGAGGCAGAGAACACTAAGTTTGCTTTGGAGCAGAAGATGCGGGAGCTGCAGAGCAGGTCCAGCTCTTCCAGCAGCTCTAGCAGTGCATCGTCCACCCCTGACAGTGGCCGCCTCAGGCAGACTGCAGCTCAACAGCAGCAGCAGGAAGCACAGCGGCAGCAGACAAAAGAGCAGCAGCTGACACAGGAGCGGCTCGAGCAGCAAATGGCTGATCTGCAGAAGCAGAATGAAGAGTTGCTGAGCAGCAGGTGTGCTACCTCCTGTATAAGCAGGGCTTCAGATACAGAAGCTCAGGCTGCATTTTGGCAAGTGGGTTATTGCATGACTTTGCAAAGGTTGTTCCCTGTTGGTTGTCGCGCTTGAGCGTTCTGTGCTGTGGTCATTTGTCTGGTCTGTCTTGATTTTCACAGCTGAATGTGAGTTAGCTTAGACTCTTCCCGTAGTGGCGTTACTGGCCTGCTATTGCTTTGACAGCTTACAATCCATCATTTGTGGTGGGTAGGGCACCTTCATTGAAGCATCATGCAAAATTGTATGCCTTGTTCAGGATGCACCGCGTCAGTGCCCTGCAGCGTTTGTCTTCCTGCTGATATGGCACACATGCAGTTCCAGTCTGGCTTGCTTACATACTGAACTCTTGTTCGGTGACAGATATCCAATCCGTCGCTGAAGGTAATGCGAGCATGTCAATAATTGATGAGGTGCAAATTCTTCACAGCACTTTGTTCTACTAGGTCTGAGCTGCAAGATACAGTAGCAGACCTGAGAGCAGAGCTGCAGAGCCAGGCAGGGCAGTTGCAGAGCCAGGCAGGGCGGCTGGACAGCGCAACAGCCCTAGAAGGGGTGCTTACTGAGCAGCAGCGGGAGATGGACCAGCTGCATAGCCAGCTGTTGGAGCAACAGCAGGCTAATGATGGCTTGCAGCGAGAGGCCACCCTGGCTCACATCCAGCTGGACGAGTCTAGGGAAGCCTTCAGAGTCCGCATTCAGCATTGCATGTTGAAGGTATGCCTCCAGTGGGTCATGAAGTTGTCCTCATGCCCAGCATGTGCATGCTCACGACTCCATCATCACAAGGCGCACACGCTGCATGATAGAACATTGCATGTATGGTGCTGCTGTGGTCTAGTCTGGTCTGATCTGATTTGTTGTGGTGTGGCATCGTATCGCAACTATAGAGTGATGATGCAGCACCTCTATTAAGAAAGCAAAAGACTATGCACAAAATCAATGATGTTACAATGATGTGACAATTGTGTTGCTAAGCAGCTTACGTGCAATACCTTTGCTGAGCAAATCCGGCAACAGCACAGTCTGAGCAAGCTGCTCCACCTGCAAGTTCAGAGATGCGCAATTTGAGTCATCTTCAAATCAGCCGGGTACAGGCATCAAGGTGCTGTGGTAATACAGGCCGCAGATCTACAGAAAGCTTGCGCAATTGGCAGAGACGATCCTGACAGCGATCTGGCACCCACCCAAGACGACTTTCGGGGGAGGGTGCACAGCCTTGCTGCCCAACTCATGCAGGTCAGAGCTTCTGTCTTCATACCATGTTCACACAATCACTTGCATGACCTTGCAGACCTACCAACTTTTGAGATAAGCAAACACCCATCATTGCATGAATGACAAATTCGCAATGTGTAGATTTTGCCTGCTTGTCTGTGGCATTGTATCAGTATCAATGCACATGAGTGTCATGTGCGAGCTGCATGTGCAGGCTCTGCGGCTGCTCAATGCTGTGCATATGGCACAATTCCAAGCTGTCACTATACCCAGCTCCTCAATCAGAACAGGAAGCATCACCTGAATCCTCAGAGCAATCGCCTGAAGCAGCTTGGCAAGGCCTATGAGTGTGGCAAATTTGGTGCTCAAGTGAGTGTGGCACATTGTGTTGTGTTATGCCACATGGCTGCATGCAGGTGCAAGCGCAGAAGGATGCAGATGCAGCGCACCAGCAGAAGGAGCTGCATGCACGGCATGCCAGCTTGCGCCACTCCCTCAAGGCTCTGCACGCTGCGTACAGGCAGCTCAGGCTGCGCCTGGAGGATATGGTGAGATGCTCTGCTTCACCTCTTGTTCATTGATGACAAAGTGCATGACTGACTTGACTCATGGTGTGACTTATTGTCTTAGTACATGGCTTCAAATGCTTGTGAGCATAGGTGCATGCAATGTGAGTCCAATGAACATGTCATGAGCATGCAATGAGGATGCAAAGGGAATGTCAAAGGAGCATGCCTACCGCAATCACAGCTAGCTGATGCAGGCATGCCAACTGCTGGTTGGACAACTCATGGGTTTGACCTGTGCAGCAAAACAGCAGTCCAGCCAGCTCAGACACACTACAGTCCATCCCGGCTCACCTGCACCAGATTGACGAGCAACAGCCAACTAGTAATCAGCCCATCAGCAGCACTGAAACATTCAGCAACAGCAGAGAGTCCCTGCTTCAGCATCTACAAGAATTGCTGCAACAGCATGGATGTTTCTGCATTAGCAGCTACGGTAACAGCAACCAATACTGCATCTCTTCTTGCCACAGAAGCTCAGAATTCAGCCAGCAGCCAGGCTGTATCTGGTGAATGTGGTCGTCACCCCTGTGAATGTCGTGCAGGGTGAGGTTGGCAGCCATGAGGACGACATCATGCAGGTGGGCCTGGATGAGACCTTGGCACAAGAAGAGGCAGCAGAGCAAGATGTGCTTGCACAGCTGCGGCAGAGGGCTGCCAGCTTGGAGAGGGATCTTCTGCAAAGGGCCCTAAACGGACTTGCACCCAACAGCAAAGTATGTGCACTGCTGAGCCTTGCAGTTTGCTGACGTGGTGGTGTACTTGGACTCGGCAGGCAAAGTGCTGCTGTGCTGTTGCATTCTGCTTGTGTTACTGGTACAGTAGATCAACCCAGAACCACTCCAGGTTGCAACCCAATCTACGTTTTCAAATGAGAGCTGTACAATGACATATAGATGGACTGATGTAGTGCTATGTATTTGCTGTGGCTGCCAACCTATGGTGAGAGAGGTAAGGGTAGTGAAAGCAATAAGCTGTGATCTGAGGTGAGGGCGGTGCTGGCAACCTTTGGCATGCTGCAAGGTTGTCTGATGGTGCAGGCTGCACAGCGCGTGATGAGGCGGGTCACATCAGAAAAGGATTATAGACCGCTGGCTGCAGTTGATCATCACAGACTGCAGGCTTTGGATGCAGACAACAGGTGAAGTGCAGGTGGCACTACTGAGATCATGTCTACCCTGCTGCATCTATGCAGTTGCCCTTGGCACAGCAGTTAGCTGGGCAAAGGCAGCAGTCTGTGATCAGCATGTTGGCATTGTCACAACAAACAGCAAGCTCTGCAACAGCAAACACATTTCGTGTGTGATTTCTGGCAGATGGTCAGGTATTGTATATGTAGATGTATCGTGTACATAGCTATATGATGACATAATGTCTTGCAATCTCACATGCCGTCTCTGTTGAACATGCTGCCGAGTAAAGCTTCGCCTCCTGCATCTCAGCAGTATTGTGACTGCCAAGCCAATGTACAGGAGAATGCAGGCAGAGCTGACTGATCTGAGGCAGGAAGTGTTCAGAAGGCAGACCCTGTCTTTCAAGGGCAACAGGTTGCACACACAGAGAGACGTAATGTCCAGCAGCGCGCAGCAGCCAGCAGTGGATGCAAGGCAGGAAGAGCTGGAACAGCGAGTCTGTGAGCTGCAGCATCTGCAGCAGGAAGCTGCACGCCTGCGGCAAGAGCGAGATAGCGCCAGGCTGCAGATCAGCAGCACTGCCTCCAAAGAGGCTGTCAACAGAAAGTCAAGAGGTGTGCTTGTATCATCTCCTTGCGAGTGGATGTGCTTGTTTAGTTGAATGCCACCTGCTTGATGCTGCGTGATGTGGCCCTGCTGAGCCTGGCGCGTTGAACGCCGGCTTGCCAAAGTATAGCTGCATCAGCGCTGTATGCATCTGTGGTATCTTGCATGCCGGGCCACCTTACTAGGCAGAGTTGAAGGTACAGTGCTTGCTAGCAACCCAACCGAGAGGAGCTGCTGTGCGCAGCTGCGTGTTGCCATGGAGACCTCTGCTGAAAGCTGTGAACTTTGTACCTCTGTGTATTTGCTGTTGCGCATTTCTAGGCTGATTGTCCTTCGTTCAAACATCAAGATTATGCAAGCATGCAAATGTCAAGTAGGCATGTTGGCAGGCAGAAATGCACAATGTAATTTGTGCCTGCCATTGTTTGCCAATAAAGTCAGAGTGTTGCAAGCAGCAGAAGGTTGCAACATGTGGCATTCACGTACACTGCACCCGCGCATCTGACAAGCAGAGACGCCTGTATACAGGTCAGGGCTGGCTGCAGTCTCTAGAGATTGAGAATGAACGTCTGCAAGGTGAGCTAGATGCCCTGCATCAGAGGGCAGTTTCCACCCCTCAGCATGAGCTCAGAGCCAAGAATGAGCGCCTCAATGCACAGCTGAGGGAGGTTGAGAAGTCAGACAAGACTCGAGCTCAGCTTGGCTTTCAGGTTGCGCAACTGAAGCAGGAATTGGACAAGCTCAGGAGATCTAATGGCAAGAACAGTACTGCTGCTCTGCGCCGTCAAGTCAAGGTGACAGTCTTGGGCAAACTTTCTGGCAGATGCTCCGTTGGGGTAGCTATGCTGTTGGCTTTAATAGATCATGCTTGCTGTTCCAGAGGCTCTTAAGCTGTACTAGAATCTGGCTGCCTGCTCATCAGTAGCTGATCCATACAATGCTGAATGCTGTCTATGACCATGTTGTGATGGTATTTGCCATTTGTGTTTTGCACCCAGATGCTCACTTTCAGAGCTAGACAGCATGGTTAGCAATACAGCACACATCCGCCTATGGCTGCAGGAGTTTACTCTTAACACACAAATGGATCTGGAACGATCACTAGCTGCCACCCAGTCCAGGGCCTTGGTAGCTGAGGAGCAACTGCAAAGCCTGCAGTATTACATATCACACAGCACGCTTGCCTACCAGAAGGAAATCATGAAATTGCGTTCGTTGTTGTCTGGATCATATCAGGCAGCCAGTAAGATGGAAGCTGACGTTGCGAGTTCAGATGATACAAGACATCCTTTGCACCGCAGTGGTAGTGATGGTGATGCCTTGCAAAGCTCAGGTCTTGGCGGCAGCGTCAGGCCTGAGCTGAGGCCCATCCGCAGCGCCACCAACCACCAAGGCCGTCTGCCTCGGCCCATGAACCTCCGTCCAGCTGTTGATGCCTGGCATGCACCATGAACCATTTTATCAACAGCTACATTGAGTGTGCAGCAACTTATTTTACTAATTTATTTTACTATTTATGTTTTTGTGTCCTGGGGACCAACAGGGAACCAAAAGACAGAATGCAACATATCAACAATCAGACAGATAGCATAGACTTCCTACAGGGAAAACACTCCCTGAGAATCCCTCCACATGCGTTTGACTCAGAGTTGGACACAAAGTTTGACACAGTACAAACGTTCTGAAAAAGACTAGCAAATTTAAGGGGATGTAACGACCTAGGCGGAACACGTGCGAAAGACTGCGGAACACGTGTCTTTCTAGGCAGTTATTGTTTTGGTGCTGAGCCCGCAGCTGCTCATTGCACCCCGTAGCTTGCAAGCAGAGGCTTTTGGTGGCACCATAGTCGTAGTATCTTGATCAGTGGTTGTCCCGACAGAACTCGGGGGCTTCGGTCGACCTTCAGCCCAGTGCGAGAACAGCCGTAGGATGTTTATTGCAGCGTTCAACGTCCCGATTCCACAACGTGCAACGGCATTCTGTGCTTCGACACAGTCGCAGACTGTAGCTTTCTGGTCCGCGATCCCTGCGACCTCTCTCTGCAAAGACACGTTGCAGTGTCAGCCTGCTGTTGCACAGTAGTCAGGCATCACACAGGTAATCATGGGATCGTACTTTGCTTCGGTATACTGCTTTGTACGGTGGCAGTTGGTGCACTGCAATGCTGGCACAGATGCAACGATAGGGTCTGCATGAGTGTTTGACAGCTGAGCTGTGTGCCCAACAGGCTGGTGTGTAGCAGGTGTTGATTTTCATGCAGACTGCCAGACTTCTTGCAGCGTGTCTATACAGGTTACATGAGTTCTTTACAACAGCAGCATGGTGGTCAAGCATAGACAGAAGGGCGCAGCAGTTGCATAAGGTAAGCAGTTACCTGTCACAGGCAGAGGCACGCCTTCCATGGCTGTCTTGCATGCACATAGTTTGCTAGTGCGAAACTCATCTGTGTCATACACCGTGCAGTTGTAGCTCAGGACTCTGCACAGAGACACAGTCGGTGTGCTTGGGTTGCCCTTGTTACAGCTGCTGCTGAAGCTGGCGTTCCCATAAGCCACAATGGTGTGTTTTGACCCAGCACTGATGTCTCTGCATATGGCAGAGTAAGCCTGCTGACCTTTTATGAACGTACCCCAACGCAGCTGCTTGTGACGCCTGTTCCCAAAGTGACTGACTGCACATTGCCATCTGGTGGCGAATCTGCTTCTTGAATAAGGCTACTGTTGCTACCTCGGCTGAGGGGGTATCCTCCAGGGCAGCTTTGAGGCTGGCGTTTCTGTTCATCCACATCTCACTTTTGTGCAGCCTGAAGTTGATGCTGCTAGCTTCACGCCACCTGCTGCTGCTCCAGGACATGGTGGTGTACTTGCTGCCAGGAGCGCCTTCATGGGTGCGCTGATCCTGCAAGCTGTCTGCTGCTGACTGGCTGTGGATGGCGGCAGTGAAGAGTGACTTCCGCCCAGGGTCCAGGCCGACCATGCAGTGGGTCTGATCAATGTTCCTGTCAGTCAAAACCCTCACCCATGCTGCATTTGTCTGCTGCTGCCGCTGCTGCTTCCTGCCATTGGAAGTGGGTAGCTTTGTGCCAATGCTGGTGGTGGTTGTGCAGGCTGAAGCCAGAACATGAGCACACTGACACTGACCCCGTCTGTCTGTACCTCCCCATGGAATGAGTGGAACTGGCAGACCTCTGGGGAAGGTAGCACAGGCGGCCTTCTGCTGATGCTGATGCAGCTGGCGAAGCGGTTCCACCAATAGTCGGGCACACCCGTGAACTCTTTGCATCTCTATTTGATGAGCAAAGGCACATCCTCACCAGCAGCCTCCAAAAGTCTGCGTAGCAATCAGAAACATGTAGTTGGAGAGTCTGCACGACAACTGACTGTTTGCATTCAGCCACCTGGCAAACAAGCTAGCTGACTGGCAGACATCTTGTATGATGCAGTAAATTTTCAGCAGTACTGCAAGCTGCAATGCCAGTGTATGTTCACATGGCAATCATGACTACTGTAATACATGAAACCTTGTCTTCATGAAGAAGAAGAAGAAGTTTACAAGCTTCGGCCAGCCAGCAAGGCTGATCACTTGTGCCAATCATGGCAATAATGTCATACGTTCATGAAGTCTAGACAGTCTATGACATAGTTCGGAACCCCATTCATGAAGAAGAAGAAGAATTTTACAAGCTTCGGCCAGCCAACAAGGCTGATCACTTGTGCCAATCATGGCAATAATGTCATATGTTCATGAAGTCTAGACAGTCTATGACATAGTTCGGAACCCCATTCATGAAGAAGAAGAAGAATTTTACAAGCTTCGGCCAGCCAACAAGGCTGATCACTTGTGCCAATCATGGCAATAATGTCATATGTTCATGAAGTCTAGACAGTCTATGACATAGTTCAAAACCCCCAGGTGATCCTGCTGAGCGAAAAGGAGCGCATGGTGTCAGTGCAAGGTTTGAACAAGTCTGCATGCTGCTGCCTCAAAGGAGCCAGGGCAGCACACTCAAAAACCACATGCTTTTCATCGCCAAGAGCACCACTGTTGCAAGCCAAACAAACTCTGTTAGCCCTGTCTACATGGCCAGCACCAGCCGAACGGCCAGTAGCAACCGGTAAGCCATGACAGCCCAGCCTAAACTGCAAAAAACGCTGCATGCGCCTTCCAGAAACAGGAAGCTGACAATACCTTCTACGTGGGCTGAAAGGCCTGAACCACTGCTCATATGTGCATGAAACAACACCCTGAGTGGGAGCTGCACGAGGACAATACAGACCGCCATGCATGTTGTTGCCATTGTTACTCACTTATGTAATGGAGGGGGGTGTAACGCCAACGCGCTTGAGCGAGATGGAATGGTTCATGATGCCTGATTGCAGTACCGATTAGCCTGCATCGAGTACAGCATTGCATTTGCGGGCACGTGTATTCGACGCTGGAAGTTGATCTCGATCACATGGATGTCGACTCGCAGCAGCTTTCGTTTCAGGTCGCACTATACACTGATCAAGGCACGTCCGGCGACATTCAGACCCAGACCTTGAAGAGCATTGCCTGGAACGTTCAAGAGGGCAATTTGGACCTGAAAGACTTGGTAAGACAACCTCATGACCGCCACTTGCAAGCGGCTGTGCCAAACATGGTGAAGCTCGTGTTACAGATAACGGAACTTGGAGCGAGTCTCGTTTCAGTCAGTGACAATGAGCGGTCCCGTGCTGCACAGTTGCTTGGACAGGTGACCCACTTGTTGCAGGTCTGTCGGTCTAGCTAAGCCACGAAACATTTGCAAAAACCGCATATGATGCAGGTTATCAGCCTGGTGCCAGGCTCAATGCAGTTGAAGTCAACCCAAGAGCATGTGGTGCAATTCTTATCCTCCCGACTGTCAGATTGGTAAGGGCCGTGCAAACTTCACCAACTTCACTCACATACACCATGGCACTTTAGATGTCTGTGATGTGTACTTCTATGGTGCCAGGCTGGGAATATAGTCTGGAGGTCCTGCTGGCTACAAATTGTATCATCTTACAGCAAATGTGCTGTCTGCATGCAGGCCATCTGTGCATGGGTGTCTAAAAGGCATCGCTGGCTTACAGTTACCTGCAGCAGTTCAGCTGCAGCCAAGTCAGACCGCCATGTGTGTAAAGGCATTGCTGGAGGTGCAGATCAGTACCCTGCCTCAGGCAGATCGTATGATGGCACTTACCATACTTTCAAGGGCTCTACAGGTCGTTCAGCAATCTTCTTTGGCTGTGCACGGTAGTAAGTGACAAGAAGCACACAAGGCATACTGGTCCACATGGACCTTGATCAAGAACCTGTAGCAAGGCAGTGTTCAGGAGTCACCCAGTCACATGATGATTGTTGTGATTATTATTAGTATTATTTATGAGTGTTATCATTAATATTACAAACACATGCTAGTCGGGATCAGGTCCTAGCTAGGTCACATGGGGTGTGTCCTTTCAGGTGCATGGCGTAGAGCTGGTGGCAGAAAGTGAGGTTGACGTTCTGCAAGGAGTCATAGCGAGCATAGACGGGGAGAAGGACCCGCGATGCCTCATGCTGTCCTTCCAACTTGCTCAGCAAGCAATCCGCATCTATGCGCAGGCAGCGCCCCAGGTACGCTTTTCCTATCTTCAGGAAATAATGCAGCATCCCACATGTACACACATGTAACGCACAGCACCACCAGCTGCTACCTTGCTGGACAAGGCCTGGTAGCTATGCAGGCAGCGGCCTTGGTGCGGTTTGCCTCAGCCATTCCACACTGCACACTGTTTGCTGCTTGCATTTGTGATCTCCCAGCACAGCCGGCGTTGTGAAATACTGTGAGTGTAATTGCCACAGAAAAGCAGTGTACATGTGATGAGTCAAGTTCACAGCATACATATGTAGAAGCAACGTAGAACAGTGGGTAGTGGTGTGGGTGCTTGTCTGTGCAGCAGGCATCCAACTGGTCTGTGAAGCACGCGTACGTGTGTATCGTCTTGCACTTGCCACTTGGTCTTTCAGTCTTTGTCACCAGCTACCTTTCGGCAATGCACGAGGCTGTAGGTGCCATTGCATGCTGCGGCTGGTGGTGGATTTGACATGCATCCTAGCTAGAAACGGCCTGAAAACAGCTGTTGCAACTGTTTATAAAGGGTTGCCATTCTCTACGAGCCCAGCATGACAATGGCCAGGGAGATGAAGGTGCACCTTGTCGTGTCAAAGCCCGTCAAACATGTAGTTGGTTTGCATGTATCAGGGATGCACAAGGTTGCAAAACAGAGCTGCATATGCGTGGACATGGCATGCAGCAAACTTGGACGCGACAGTGATACCTGCACCCGGCAGCAGCAACACAGGTTCTGTCTTGCTGAGCCTGCTGTTCTCCTTCAGGTGGCTTCAGCCCAGGCCAGCCTGGACGCAAACAAGGAGGAGCTCTTCGACGTGATTGCATGCTACTTCCCGATCAGCTTCAGCCCTCCTCCCAACAATGTGCATGGCATCACTCGGCAGGACCTGGCTGCTGCCCTGCAAGACGCCCTCACCTGCACCCCATTGTTTGCCCCCGTGTTCATCCCCATGCTGCTGGAGAAGCTCTCCTCTAATCTCAGGTGGGTGCCTCTGACTCATGAGCAGGGCCTAAGGTTAGGCATGTGACGCTGTACTTATTTTGGCAGAAAACCCTCTATCTTATCAACATGTACTGTGTAATGTGTACAAACCGTTTCTTGGCAAGTCTCTGGACATGCCAAAATAACATGCAAAATAAAATGTAGAAAGGTAAAGTGCCATAAAAAGCCACAAAACACCATGAAACCCTGACGACATGAATCCTAAACAAGGTCCAACAGCACAGAGGACTTGTTTTCAGATACCCTAATTCAAACCCGGACATACACCGTGTGCAAAATCCAGTGTATAGTATGTAATGAACATGGTACATGTGTTTGATATATAAACTGCAGTCACATCCCTACCTAAAGTCAACGGCTGCCTGGTTCAGGCTTCTTGCTGCAGGTGTGCTGAAGTGACTGCCTCTGAAAATATGACCAGCGCATGACCTGTTGGCTGTGGACACTGACCTTATCATGCAAACACATTACATCAAAATGTCTCATGGAACCCTGTCTACTTGACTGGGCCACTTTCTGCAGCAACAATAGTCCACAGTCTGTGCCTGCCAAGGCTGCTCTAGTAGGTCTGTCCCGCAGCAGCACATGCCACTAACGCAGCTCCCACTTGCCAGACAGATCACCTTGCATAAGCTTTACACCACTTTGCAAGCCACTGCTGTTTCTGACCACCTTGCAAGCCACTGCTGTTTCTGAGTGGTGTCACAGAGTATGTTTGCATTCATGTTGAATACCTTACCTGGTGTGTTTAACATGAGAGGGCAGATTGTCTGTTGCCAGCATCATAGCCACAAACCTACTTTCAACCAGGCACAGCCAGCACACTTTGATACACTGACCATGAAGAGGCGTGCGCATTGCTGCAAGACTGCTGCAGAATGCAGGCAGGCAAAACCTGCCTGCATCCAATGGAGATACATTACAGTCACGATCCACCTTATATCTAATTAATTCCCATTGGCAAGGCGGTCTGTTGCAGTCTTTCAGACTGCATGCCTGACTAGACCGAAAACTCTAGGGTCATGCATGTCCTTTGAATGATGGTGATGTGATGCAGACAAGCAAAGCTGGATGCCTTGACAGCTCTCAGTGCCGCAACAGAGGGGTATGGGGCCCCAGGGGTGCGGCCCCACCTGTCCGCTATGTGGCTTGCCCTCAGGGCAGAACTGCTTGCCCCTGCTGCCCCAGCCCTCCTCCCTGCTGACCTTGCTTCTGCACAACAGGTCAGTCCTTTGGAAGGTTGCTGCTGCCCCTTCCAAGGCTTTGACTGCTGCTTTTTCTGCCATGACTTCTTCTGCATAGCATACGAATCATCTGGATGATGGTTTCGCTTTGGTCAGGACCTGAATGCTTGCTTGCTATGGATGCTGATGAATATGCTCTTGGCTCTGCTGCTGCTGCTGTTGCTGATGCTACTGGTTGTTCCGACTGAACTCAGTCTGGGCTGCGACGCCAAAAGTGAGCGCTTGCACAGGGCTCGAGAAACCTAAGCCTTGAAAAGCATCCAACGTCCATGCTGATGCCCAGTCCAAGTGCAAGCAGCACAGGTTTGCAGAGCATCAGCACTGCATGCATGCTTGTTGCTGCTCCTTTCTAGCATACCTGCCCAACAAGCACGCGCTGCTGCGATGTGTGTGGGGTCCTGTTTACTGCACCTCAAAAGCAGGGGCTCTTTGTGTGGCAGACTGCTGTAACAGGGCTTGTTTGTGATACTGTATGTGTGTGATGCAAATGCAGATTGCCGAGAAGGCTGCAGAGTGTGTGACCAGGAGCATCGCAGCACTTGGCAGACAGGGCAATGACAGTCTAGTGAGGCTAGTCTTGGCAGATGAGCAGGTGTGCGGGGACCTTCTGGGGTGTCTTTCAGGGCTGAAGCAGCGTGAGTCGCAAAGCCCTGCCCTACGTGTGGAGACCCTGACCAGAGTCGCAGCGGCGGTAAGGCTATTCAGAATCAGACATGGCATGGTTGTTTGTACATATCTGCAGGTAGTCATGTATGCAGCAGAGTTTAGCAACTGGGTGTGCCTTGCCAAATATTTTAAGGAAGCAAGCATCGTGGCGGGTGCAGGCAATGCACCGGCGGGCACAGCCGGCGTGCACAGCGTGCGTGCAAACAGCCTCACAGAATGGAGCCTGTCATCTGCTGAGTGGACTCAAGGGTCTCATTGGTGAAAAAGACAAGAAAAGAAAGGAAAAGACAAGATCAGGAAAGAAAAGAAAAGAAAAGAACAGAAAAGAAAAGAACAGAACAGAAAAGGAAAGGAAAGGAAAGGAAAGGAAAGGAAAGGAAAGGAAAGGAAAGGAAAGGAAAAAAAAGAAACAGGGAAAAACAAAGGGGGGAAAAAACTAGCCATGTGGCGTCGTACTGAGACTGTGTGTACGCAGAAGCAGCCCAGGCTGGCTAGCAGTGGTATCAACCATACGTCAAGCTCAAATCCTGTTGCTCCCAATGTACATGCTTATGTCAGGAAAGAACTCCCATATTGCATTACAGGCATGCTGTATTATAGGCATGCTGTATTACAGGCATGCTGTCATGTTGGAGGCCTATGCAGTGCTGCATGAGTGAAACCTGTGTCCAGGTGGTGGAGGGGTCACTGTTGGCATGCCAAGCCACATGCAAAAGGCTGCTGCCACCCATGGCCACTGCCGCCTCAGATGCACAGTCAATCAGACAGGAGCATGGTCAGTATCGCAAGCCCCACAATACACAGCAGCTGGCATTGTCAGCAATACTCGGTCTCGTCAAAGCTGTTGTGAAAGCAGCTGCAGCCAGTGCCAAGATTACCACACAAGACCAAATGTCCTCCGGGAACGATCACATGCAGACTGTCAATAGACATGATGAAGAGGATGGGGAGGATCCTCTGGCAGGCACAGGGGCAGCTGTCTTTGATGCAGTCACAGGCGGCCAAAGGCAGCGTGGTCAGACAGTCTCTCACCTAGGAGGTCATGCTGTCAATGTGAGAAATAGTATAGGAGAGGATCTGAGAGTGGGTCTGGCTGGGGGTCTTGATGAGAAGTCAGGTGGAGACGCTGAAATGAGTGACAGCACTGCTGCAAAACAACATCAGAACATGCAGCAGCTTGCTGGGAAAGGTCAGAATGGCGTCAATCTCGACTATGAAGGCGAGGACAATGGGCATGATGAGATTGAACTGCTGCGGCTGCAAGTACTGACTGAGCTGGTGTCTTTCCCAGCAGCCTCTAGTCCATTGTCAGCACAGGTATGCGGTAGTTAACTCCAGGTCTGTTGAATTCACAGACAAGACTGCTAAAAGCAGGTTGCTGCTGTGTATTTGAGAGGTTGGCCTTCTGTGCTCAATCCTCTGCATACTGATCAATGCATTGCTGCATGAACCGAGATTAAGTTCAAACACAACACAGCTGCTCACAGCAGCAGCACATGTGACACGTGAGAGACACGCACAGCACTTGTGATCTCTAAGCAGCTTTGCCATGGAAGTGGCTTCGGTGCATTGCTGTGGGTCTGCCACACCAAAGCAAAGGAGCACCATGCAGTATTGGTGACCTCCTCTACTGTGTCAGTACTGCTGCTACAAAGCCATGAGTCCAGCAGCAGCGCCAGACTGTTCAAGCTATGTTAGTGTTAAAGCGCCAGCACTCTCTGCCTGCACATGCCACGTAAATCTGCAAGCGCATAGCTGCTTTACTATATGCAGGAGTTGGAAGATGCCCTGCGCCAATTGTTGGACTGCCTCAACGCAACAGGCAGCCATGGTGACACAGCAGCTGAGCAATCAACATCTGCCCTGACAAGAATGGCAGGTATTGGTGCTCAGAGCGCAGCCTGTGCATGTCCGGGAGAACAAATGCACATAGGATTTATGTCATGTTTGGCCCATAGAAGCACAACCATCCATGCTGTACGGCAATGCATGCATCATCACTCTGATGACCAACTTCGCAATGGATCAGAAAAATGTAATCTTGCGCTGTGAAGTCTGCATTTTCTCAAGCTGGTAAGCACCTTTTTGCATGCGGTACAGCGCCCCTCTGTCCTGACCACTCTCTGTGTCATTTCTGCTGTTGTGAACAGGCGTTGCGTGATGAATGTTGCACATCCTGCCATTTGCAGATGCTGGTCACACAAAGCTCTTAGAACAGAGAGCTCTTGAACCGCTGCTGCATAAAGCAACAGAAACGAGTTCTGGCCAGCAGGGCCCATGGCAAGGTGCCCTGCCCCTGCAAGCCCTTGCTGCTCTAGCAGCCCCTTCTTCAAACTTGAGGAGGCACATCCTGAGCAGCATGCAGCAGCTAGTACCAGCCATGCTTGCTGCCTCAATTGGCAATGAGCACAATCAACAGATGGTGGTTGCCATATTGCATGTCATCTGCCACAAGCTGGCACCCTTTGCTGAACAGGAATCAGAGGCAGCAGGATCCCTTGGCCTAAACCTGCTGACTGGCGTCGTGCAGCTTACCAAGGTGAGCTCTGTCCATACATCTTGACCAGCATCAAGCAACTCACAATGGGAAGGCACAGTCTACCTGATTTGGAGCTGCACTGTCATCACGACGTGGCTGTGCACATGTAGATGAGTTCTGCATCTGTGGCTGTCAGGCACAGGTTGAAAAAACGGCCGTTGCAGCGTGCCTGCCACAAGCAAATGCAAATGCTTTCAGAGGCAGCTCAATGGCTATGCCTGACAGCCTGACATAGCTTGGCTTGTCATACTACAGCATCTATTCTGTTCTGTGCCACGTGTTCACAGGGGCCTGCATGTGGAGGTCACTCAGGATATGAGCTAGCGTACATGATTTGTGTAGCCATACATGTATGTGTATATAGTTCACGAAAAGCTCTACTTTCATGAAGGGTTTAGCTCAAAGCATTGCCATTGCAAGTCTGTGCGCAAGTGGATTGCAGGCAGGCCAAGCAGCTGCAGAGGATGTTGCCATAGCATGTGCTCAGGCAGTGCAGGCAACAGTGGCCGGATGTGAGCTGTCCCAGCAAGCGCACATATGCCAGGTTGCATGCTGTCAACTCGACCAGAGCTGTAGCCAGATGCTATATACCTGGGTTTCCCCAGTAGCCAGCAACCCTCCTGGCAGTCTTGATGCCAGCACAGGCCCTCAGCAAGCTGGATCCTCAGGGCAGCTTGCAACACTGCATGCAAGTAAGCAGTGTGAAAGCAGAGCAGCTCCAGACAATTCCATGCCTACCCCAAGCAGCACAGGCATTGCAGGCAGCTTGCAATCAGAAAAGGAGATGTTATGGCTGCTAGCACAAAGCGCTGTGGTTTCTGCAGCTGCAATAGCAGCTTTGCGGCCAAATGCATTGCCGCATGACAGGGCTATGCCGCTGCTAGACTGTTTGGTCAAGCTGGCCATGCAACTGCCTGAGGGCCGCAGTCAGGAAGCTTGTATGGTAGCTGCTGCTGCTGTAGTCAACAAATGGCCTGCAGGTGGGTTCAGCAGTGTTCTGCAACTGCACAATGCCAGCATTTGCAACGGAGTCAACAATCAGGCTTGAAGCATTTCTGCACCACATCACATGTAACAGCAAGAGTGTTTGCGCAATAGATTTGGGGCTCACACATACTCATGCATGTATACCCTATGGGGCTACATGCATGAGCGCTTGTCACTGTATGTCATCATATATGGCATTTGATCAGCAAGACAGCATGCTGCAAAGTACACCTGCACTGCCCACATCAGCGCCCTGTTTCCAAGCTTAATTTACAACAACATGTTGCTGCTGATACATGAGCAGAGTATGGCATGTCATTGCACTGATGCTCTCCACTTTGCAGACTGTATCACCACACCTGTTGTCTCCCCCCCTTTCCACTACCTACCCCCTCTTCCCCCCTCTCCCCCCCCCCCCTTCCAGTGGTCAACATAGCCACATTGAGCCTTAAGCATATTGTCGTCCAGCCAGATCAGACTGGTCGCATGTGGCTGCAGGCTCTGTAGCTCTGGATGATGCCATAACCACTGTGCTGCAGCTTCTGGGGATTGCTGATTTGGCGCAGGTTGCCTCTGCCCCAAGGGCACAGCCCCACAACGGCCACACCCACTGCAGCTTCACCTGCCTGGCCCACATCCTCAAAGGAGCCTGCATGGCAGGCCACAAAGCTGCCCTGCCCCTCATTGCGCTGCCTCTGTCCTATTTGAACAGCTTCCAGGGCCAGGTCATGTCAGATCCGGCAGGTCCAGATGCACCAGCTGATGCTGGGCCTGGGTCGAGTGCTACCTTGCTCACATGGGCTGTCCGCGCTCCTGCAAGCACTCCCCAGGCAGTACAGCCACCAGGCAACTCAGCAGGCAGTCAATGTTGTCAAGCAGCGGCCGCAACCTTTGAGGTGGTTTCTTCCAACAAAACCAGCGTGCTGGCACTGAGCAATAAAATGGCGCACATTGTTGCAAAACCACTGTGGCAACAGCGCTTCTACACCGTCGCCTTGCAGCAGCTGGAGAAGCTGCTGACCCACTCTGAACCAACTGATAGCCTGAGTCCAGTGGAGGAAGCTAGCCAAGGCGTTACTCAGCAGGGTCCCCTCTTGTTGGCTCTGGCATATTTGCTCAAAGGCACACCTGCCAAGATCAGCAAGGCAGACCTGCCACGGTTGCTGCAATGGCTCCTCATGGCATTGGAGCTGCTGCAGCAGCCAGACCAAGGCGCTGTCAAGTCTGTTATAGCTGATCTGCTTGAGCTTGTCAAAACTATGATTGAGGATCCAACAAGTAAGCTGTGTGCATATCTGAAGCAGTTTCAGTTTCCAACAATACTGTATCTACCGTTGCATGCTTGCTTGCTACTGAGAAGAATGGTCCCCGGGTAGGAACGAGTGTTGTCTTTCAGGATTGTTAGTTGCATGGCACAACTGCTCACCCTTTCTGCGGGCACAAATAGTTGCATCTCTGATGTGGCATACATACGGCAGCAGCATTGCAGGGTGTTTCAGGTTGATACTGTCTACTGCTGGTCACAGGGCGAGCAACAGTTGAGCCTGAGGTTCAGGCAATCGTTTCCACCCTCATTTCCTTGACTTACTCTAAGGATGCAAGTTTGCGGGCAGGCAGCCTGCAATGCCTCGTCGTCATCATGAAGCTACCTTACCACCTATTGCATCCCCTCCGCAAACAAGTGCTTGCAGCTCTTGCTTCAAGCATAGATGACAACAAAAGGCGTGTTCGACAAGAGGCTGTCAAGTGTCAGAAAATTTGGAGCAGCACTTAGCATCAAAAGTAATTCTGAAAGTGTGGAGCAGTACCTAGCAACAGTACATTTATTTCATGTAGATCTAGAGTCAGAGCCAATCAAGGTGATGTTGTCACAACGTTTAAAAGTACACACAGAAGCCATCCCAATTTGACAATTTTCTTGAGCAATGCGACATCTTCTACACATATTCTACTAGACATAAACGAACTGCTGCTTGGTCATTGCATGGCAAATCAAACTGCAATACTGCCAAACTAACAACTAGACCTAGCGCTGAGCACTAAGAATCAGCTCACTGGCCTTTGGCTTGCTTCTTGTACCACCTACTGCGGAATCCCTTGTGCATGTTCAGTACGTAGTTATTGAGGAAGAAAGATGGAACTCTTGAAAAGCAGTACCACTGCAAAGCATGGAACCAGTATGGACTTGAAGTGGTTTCATAGCCAATGTGATTGACTGCTGCGCGTGCCCACTGTGTGGCACTAGGTGCATCAAGACGCGGCTTTCTGATCTTTGACATCTTGGTGGCAACAAACAGCGGTGCCATGTTTTGCATGGTCACGCCACTTGTTCTCAATTCAACTTGCATAGACTTTGTGAACAAGTCCACGTACGCCTGCAAGCACAACAGCAAGCTTGTGTTTTGGTAGGATACGTCTGTATCATCACAGTGTGAGCAAGGAATGTAGTATGCATGCTGCATATGACCAGGAATTTGATAATGTACATGAGAATTTTAAGCAAAGCGGAAGCTGCAAAGACATCCATTATCAGGCATGTGATAATGTGCCATTTTGACAGTGGACTGCCAGGTGAGCAGACCTTCTCGCATGCAACAGCACATGAGTAGGTTCTGAAGTGGCTGCTGTCAGTGAGTAAGCTCGCACAAAATGCCATGTGTGCCGACCTTGGTGCCAGCGTACACACTGGTCAACGGAGAAGCTGGGACCACTGAGCCTGCTGCGCTGCCAACGTTCACAATGACACCTTTCTTGTGGTCCTTCATGGCTGGCAGAGCTATCAATGTCATCTGCATACCATACCACGTTGTATAGTCAAACTTTACTGGCAGTTCATAAATCACCCACAGCTGAACTTGAGCTTACCTGATTGACACTTGTTATGTTGACCTCTACCATGTCCCTGATCTGCTGCTCTGACAGCTGCTCCAGATACTCAGGGTGATCGTAGGACAGCCCCACGTTGTTTATCAGTACACCCACGTTCAAGGTTGACATCACAGCAGCTGTTCGTCTCCATGTTGCCTCGTCGGCGTGTGCAAAATCGACCACGGTATACTTGGTTTGTACATTAAACTTTGACGAAATCTCCTGTGACGCGGCAGCGAGCTTGGCTTCTGTTCTTGAGATCAACAAAACGTTCAGGCCTACACAAGTCACAACGCAGTCTCATCAGGTGGCAAAGAAAACAGCCCGATTCCGCAGCCCAATTCTTAAGATCAATACAGACGGTATTTCACTCAAGTGCCGCAGTACCTTTGCGTGCCAGGACGTCGCACAACGCACGACCGATGCCGTCCGTCGCGCCGGTGACCACGGCCCAAGAGCCTAGCTTTCGCAAATCATTACCGGGACGAAGAAAGTACCTCCAGATGCCACGTACTAAAGTAATGCAGAACAGCAGAGTAACTACCCGGCCGATCAATAAACAGCATGGTGTGATGACAGACGTCCATAGGTACGCAAAGACCATCACTGAAAACCGAGGCGCACAGGGCTTAGTCCCGGATGTGATTCGTACGGCTCAGCGAATACCTATTGCCATCTCCGACATTGTACCGGTGGAGTGCTGCAGCAAACCTGCGCACAATCAGCACGCACGGACGCACGGACGCACAAACGCACAGAAACTATGCATCCAGATAAGCAGCGATCAGCGATGCCGCAGACGGTTGACAGAGCAGCTGGGCGCATGTTTGAAGTCCTCAATGAACAAGCATGCTGATGCGGTTGGCAGTTTGTGCTTGTAGCACCCCCCGCGTTGTCGCGAACCCACCACTTGTCGAACAGAACCCGGTGCTTCGTCGTGGTCATCCTGCAGACAGCGGTGGGTTGCTGAAAGCAACCACGTCAGCCAAGTTGAATCGTAGCGATCAGGCTCTGCTGCGGAGTGCTACATTTGTTCGAGACGGGGGTGACGATGTCAATGCTGATCTCCTTCAGGTAACGCCTGCCCAAGTACTGTGTCCGTCGTGGTAACCCTCAGCGCATCTTTTGTCCCATCATAATCGTCTGACCTGCGACAGGTGCATTTAGCGACAGGCTTTCCCGTGCCGCTGCCTCGCTACCCCTGGAGCCAGAGACCACAAGCAAGTGAGCTAAGACAGCGGATTCAGCGGCGCTGGGCGGAGCGCGAATTCAGGCAAAAGCAGCTTGATGTACAACGTGCAGAGGAACAGGCTGCTCAGCGAGCCCTCTACAGAGATCCATACGATCTCCAAGAAGACAGCTTTCTTCAGCCAGTCTTTAGAGCTTCACCCTATGTAGCAGAAATTCTCCGGGCACAGCGTCCTGTCAAGCAAGCCAACATCCTCTTTGTAGATGAGGGCAACCAGTGCAGGTGCATCAAGTAATACGTACCTGTGTCTTCTGCCTCATTCTGGCCACCTGTCCATCCCTGGAGCCCATGAGTGGACAAATACTGTGTCACTGAGCAGAGTGTGTCAATCTGCAGGTCTGTGTTGGCTGAAGCTGTTTTCAAGGAACTTGTCAACATGTCACCGCTCAACTCCTTTGTCTCTGTGGACTCTGCATCCATTGGCCCTGCAGTAGGAAAAGGCTCACATGACCCTCGTGTCATGTGGGCAGCCCAGAAAGCGGGCTTGAATTTGTCACGCCGCAACATCCGCCCCTTTGATGAGCAAGTAGACATTGTCAATTATGACTTGGTGCTCACCATGGACCACTTTGATCATGATGAGGTAAGCAATAGTTGCCAATTATAATGCTCATGTTGTACACATGCAGAAAGACATGGATATGCTGACCATACTGAGCATGCTGCCTGCTGTCAGTAGCCATCAATACTGATGAGTGTACCTCCATTGATGCAACATCTCTTCCACATGGATCTTCCCAGATTATCACTTTGTTGTTGTGCTGGAGCCTCGACATATAGCAGGCATTCGTGTCCATCAACACTTTACTGCGCTGTCACTGCTTGCTATTCATTCAACATGAGTCATTGCTTGTTGTGAACCAGTTCTCAATGATGTGGCTGTGCATGCGCGCTCATTACTTTTGCCGCCTTGATACACCTTACAGAAATCCTCAGGACCAAGCAGTTTAAGAAATACAAGACAAACTCCTAAGCAATTTCTGTCCTGGTGAAAGCAGGTCTACTCATTGCTGTTTGCTGCCATAGGTGTATCGAGAGGTAGCAGTCTTTGACAACATGAACCCCGGTGGTGGCTACTCCAACCGCATTCAGCAGCTGGGCACCTTTGCAGGCAGTATGGCCAGTGCTCAGCAGGGCATGCTGTGTGAGGACATCAATGACCCTCTGTATGGCAACTCAGGGGTGCTCAGGAGCGCAGTGCCTTGCTGGCAGCTGTGCATGAGCTGCGAGTGGCCTGCAGAGGGCTGCTGCAGAAGCTGATGAACCTTCAGAGCAGGTGACACAGCTTGCCTCCAGGCTGGCCAGGATTGACATGCTGTATACAAGCCCTCCCTTCCCTGTCATGCTTTTTACATGCCAGTCCAGTACAGCACAGCACAGCACAGCACAGTATTTTGACTTATACAGCAAGTTTAATTCAGTGACAGCTTGGTCAACTGATGTACAATGCATGGGTATAAAGTCAGGTAGCTTTCTGTTCGAACCCTGCGCTTTGGCTGTCTGCATTAGCTGCACGTAGATTGCAACTACGCAAGGCTTGCATACCGGCCAACCATTGGCGCCCACTTTTGCACGTATGGCCGCAACAGCAGCCCTTCCTCCATGTATCTGCTTGAGTGGATACGTGAAATCAAGAGCTGCACGCACCTACTGTTACTGGCAGACAGAAGCATGTAACTGGCAGACACAGGCATGTCACATCAGCTATCAATTGCATGGCTTGCCGCGCAGGTGCATCAACAAGGGCGTAACATTGCAAGCAGCCATTGCCGAGTCACTGCAATCCAGTGAGCAGGTGACAGACAAGGCATCGCCCTTGGCCAGGAGCCATGCTGGCAGTGGCAACAGGTGGCCAGTCTGGAGGAAGAATGGTGTAGAGGAGGCTGGCCACTTCTACACCATCAGGGTGGTCAAAGGGCAGCGCCAAGTCGTCAAACGCCGCTCTGCAGAATGGCAAGTCCCGCTCCCCTTCCCCTGGCAACCCCTCCCCCCTCCCCTCCTTGTAATTCTTCGCACCCCACGCAGCCTTGGCTTGGTCATGCCAGTGATCATGGGCCAGCTCAATCAATTTGTATGGTTTGATGCTGTACTTTGCAGCAGTGGCAGCAGCAGCAGGCAAGGGATAACGGATAACACCCTTTGAAAAGTGCCTCAGCAACACCAAAATCTTCAAGCCTCATTATTCTCGCTTGGTCCTGCCTCAATAGATTCGAAAAGCTGTGCAGCAGGACCAAGCAATCATGACGCAGCTGCAGGTTCTGCTGTTCCATAGGCACCACCAACTGCTGCTGCCGCCGCCACCCGCCGCCGCTGCTGCCTCACAATCCCTTGTGCCAGCATTGTTTGGCACTCTTTGCAGCTTCGCCATTGACAGTATGCTCCCAGCCGCTGGTAAGCAGTGTACAAGCAGCCTTTGAGGAGAGTATACTGTGTGCATCAGGACCTGAAGTTGCTGCAGTGCACTTCATGACCTGACAGAAGCCATGATTGCTCACTGGACTCCACAGAGGTCTGCAAAATACTGCTCATGATGTCCGGCTCTTTGCCCTGTCTAATTACAGCATTTCACAGAGCCAGTGCTGGCAAAAGGGCTGGCTAGCAGACCATTTTTCTTTTGGGATGCCTCCTCCCTGTCATCACTGCCACACGACAAGCGCCTTGCAGACTCTATGCGCTCTTTCACAGGGTTTGGTACAATCCCCTCTCAGGAAGCAGCTTTCCCATTTACAGCAGCTGCTGCTGCTTGAGCTGGTAGGACTGCATTCACAAGAGGACATTGTACCAAAGCCTTCAAAATAATGCACAGCATCTGCGAAGCGCTTGTGTTGAGGCACTGATCGGCCCTGCAGCTGTTGTCTGTGAGCGTGGCAGTGGCCTCTCTTTGTCTCAAGGATACTCTGTCTCTGGGCTTCCTGCATGGACTAAATCATCCTTGCATCCTGACAATTGGGTTTGCAGTCTTTGAATGTGGACAGCTGCCAGGATAGTGTCACTACAAGTCAGCAACAGAATGCACAAACTGCAAGTTTGCTGTCAAGCTGCTGTGAGTAAGCGCCATGTCTGTAGTAGTAAGTTGCTGACAAAACATGGAAGCATTGTCCACAGCAAGCTTCACAGCATGGCAGCACACTTGAACCTTGCACCTCCTGTTACTGGAATGTCATGCTCCGTGCTGCCTTGTCTAAGCCGGCGTCTTTGGCTGCAAGGGCTTCCTGAAGGGATCTCGCACAGCTAGATCTGGGTACTTTTCACCACTGCTCTGATGAGCATCATTTCACCACCAATCACGTCGATTTGTCACACTTTGTTTCAGCGAGTGTGGCCCAATGCACGGATTACTGGAAATGTACGGCACAGTTGGATGTTGCATTTCTCCAACTTGGCGTAGTGAATCCTATTGTAGAGCGTGTGGCCTGAATGTAGCAGTTGTTACAGGGATATGGCACAGCTGTATGGCACAGCTGTATGGCACAGCTGGAACTTGTAACTTCATTGTCTTGTACTTTGACAACACTGTGTTATTGCAACCCCTTGTTCTAGAGTGTGTGTGGCTGGGGCGTGCAGGGGTTACTGGAGGGATGTGCGCAATGTCAAGCAGGAGCTGCAGCAGTGGCTGAAGGCCAACCCCTTGGAGGCCCCCCACCTGCTGCCCTCCCAGTCCCAGCTCAGACGCACCGGCAACAGCTCCCTGGCTGTGGCCGTCACCAAACACGGCGGCTACAAGAAGCTCTTCTCTGAGTAAGTTTCCCTTCTCTGTCATGCAAATGTCACAAGCACCCTACTGTCATGAACCGCCTGCCACGCATGCATGTATGAACAGGTTTTTTGGGGACTCTCATGGATGAGGAGAAAGAGCTCCGTACGAAGTGCAAGCAGTTTGTAGTCATGCGTGATGTAGGAATTGATCCTGCCCAAATTGTCATGATCTTGAGCACATACAATGGACACTGTATAGTGTCAGTCCGAGCCTTTCTGTGCTGCAAGCCACTGTTTCTGACTGTCACACATCAGGAAATACAATAAGATCCTGCAATCTTGAAGAACATAGCTAGGACCTAGTTCTGACTGGTGAGCGAGCGCAGCGCAGCGTAGTGAGTGCAGTGAGTGAGTGAGTGGGTGGGTGGGTGGGTCGGTGGGTGGGTGAGTGAGTGAGTTAGTGAGTGGGTGGGTGGTTGGGTGGGTGGGTGAGCTGGCTTGTGAGGTGTCGAGTGAGTGACCTTCAGGAAAACTGTTACAGTATCAAGAAGCACAACCTCTTGTGCTTGCAGGTTGCCAGCTCGGAGGCAGTTTAGTATCCCTCAACGCAAGGGTGGCGGCCACTGGGATGACTTTGAAGTTGTGCGCCAGGAGCTGCAGCCCTTCCTTCACATTGTACAGCCAGGACCTGAAACCTACCGCCAGTGCTCAGAGACTAACAGCTTTGCCCTAAGTGCTCGATCCTTGATCGAGGATAGTTCCAGTGCCCTCAGCTGCAGCAGCAGCAGCCAGAACGCAGGAAACAATGGATCTTCAACACAGGGGAGGGATAGCAGCAATGCTGCCACAATGAGCTGCAGTGACAGCCAACCAACGGGGAGCAAAGGCACTGACAGCAATGAGATTGTGGAGCAGCCTCGAAGCAGTGGAAGTATCTGCAGTGAGAATGGGGTGCAGCTGCAACAGAGAATGCCGACGCAGCAGGAGCTGATTGCAGCAGGGAGAATGGATTTGCTGAACGCCATGCGTGTGTGGGGTGGTTTCACTGCAGTGGCGGACCTGATGGGGGTGCACCCCAACACAAGGTATCTCTCCCCCCACGCCCCCACAGTGCCCTTCAGAGTCACTGCACAGTTGTGACACTCTCTTTCTGTCCAGTGTTGTGCTGCTTGGCCACCGTCCAGCTTTGGGTTCAGCCCAGCCAGCATCAGGCAGTTGGCTATTGATGAAGGCAAACATTGCCCTTCTAGCAGCTACCACCAAGAAGCTTGTTCCAACAGACATGTTTTTGGTGGCACGCAAGATGAAGCCTAGGTACTTGTAGCTCTCCTCCCTGTCCACAACTGCGCAGTTCCGCACCAAGTCAGCAAGATCATGGCAACGAGGATCAAACACCACTGCTTTTGTCTAAATGAGGTTGACTGTGACTTGATGCTGACCACAGAAGCTTGTCTCCTAGTGCTATTGTCACTGTATGCTGATTAACTCATCTTGATGTCTATAACCGCAGCAGGACTTCAAAAGC
>JAYKYS010000196.1:0-57990 GCA_036924285.1 Asterella californica
AAATCCTGTGAGCCTCAGTGGACCTCAAACTGCATCAGAGCTTCTGCGGTCTGTTTGACTACCAAGGGTTAAGAATCACAGGTGTCAATGCATGACTTACAAAAAGAACGGCTGAAGGTTCGCCTTCAAGGGTCAGGGGGGCTGGCCTCACAGTCAAGAGGCCATTGCGGTTTCCATAAACCACATCAGTGAGGTATCGGTCGCCTATCATGACCAGTTCCTCGGCCTTGCAGCTGCGTCACACACAGCAACGTTGCCATTGCCAGCAAGCAAAGAGAAGATTTGCCTGCATGACGATGTTCCCACGCAAAGCAGCATGGAAATTGATAACAAGCTTAGCAAAGCACCTGAAGTGTTTTTCTAGGTCAACAGCATCTCCTGCAGGTTTCTTGGTGATATGTCTCACGACACGAATCCCTAAAGCCTTCTCCATAGAGGCAGCCTCTTCACCTGTGGCACAAGCGAGCTATAAACCAAGCCTAGCCGATTGTCATTATGAAGGGAGACAAGGAACAGTCCAGCGGCTATTGCAGTCAGTGCAATGCCAAGCAAATGCGTCCTTAAATGGGTTCTGTGGTTGCATATGCCTGCAGTCACCTATCATTTCAAGTGCGTCACTGTGTTTCACTAGCCTTCACCAGTTTCCCTGCAATAGGCTGTCAGTATTCTGGTGACATACCCTTTGGGTCAAACTCCTGAAGACCAGCTGAATTGCTGAGCACAGCAATGTTGCCCTCAAAAGTTTCCATGCAGTGTTGCATGGAAGCTGCCAAAGGCTCGTGGACTTCCAAGGCATAAGGCTCTGTCAGTGTGTTGTCTTTGTCAAAGACGCATCCTTTAAAGCCAGCAGCCCTCAGTGCCCGCCAGTCAACCCAGCGAATGTCTGGCACACTGACATGTGGCATGCTGAGTTCAGGATGACCCTGTGGCAATTCACATGAGCGGCCTGAGTGTGAAGGGGCGGAACAAACACATGACGTGCCAAACAGACACAGCACATGACGAGTGGATCCAGCATAGTACAAGCTCATATGATAAACCAGATGAATATATGACACATGCAACATGTCTGTGTTCAAATTGCATGACATGTGTCGGGTATTTGCCCTGTCACCACCCTCTGGGCGAAGCTTGCAATTGCTGTGTTGAAAGATGCCATACAACTTGCACGCCGTTTGCAGTGCATTCACATGATGCTCAAGTGTTATTGAATGGTGCTCACCACAACAATGTAGGCAAACAGGCGGATTCCATCTGCATTGAAATTTTGGCTGACTTTTTGCCACCATTTCATGACGTGCTGCAGCATCCAAACTGATCAATCGATCTGAATCGGGGATTTGATATGAGCATAGGCGTCTTTGAAAGCAAACATGGTTAATAAGTTACCTTATGTGGCTTGTATACTTTTGGCAAGATTGTGCTGCAAACAATGCCTGGTCTCACCTATGGCAAGGCACCATGCAAAATGGTTCGAAGCAGTAGCCGACAAGGAAGAGTTCAACATGTGTACCTGTCTGGATATTGCTGGTCGCTTCCTATGCAACAGCGCCTGGTCACTGGTTAACGATGCTGCAAAAAAGGAGCTGCGGCCCCTTTGAGGAGGCAAGCTGGGCCGGAAGGACATGCCGTCCATGGTTAGTCATCTCATGCGGGATCTCGGGAAGAAAGCTTGACGCCAGCGACACGATTGCTCGCTGCTTTGCATGTTGCAACAGACAGCTTCAATTGTATTCCCAGGGTTGTTTTTTGAATTTAGGCCGGATTTAGGCGTTAATTAGATCTCATTGGAATTGTGGGTTGATTACTTTTGCGCCAGGTTGATAACTCAATAAGGTAGTAACAACCCCTAGAGACATGCTATATGACGTTTTGTGATGCTGTTGAATTCAGAGAAACCCTTAACAATATGTGAATCTGTCATTTGCATGCACTTTGTGGGTATCAAAAGTACACAGGGACGCTAGCTATATTGGCTAATCAAGGCATGACAACATCAAGCTTTGGCAGCAATAGATGCTACAGTGGTGGCTTGACTGTCCAATATGCTGCAGCAGTGACCCAAATTTGCACAGTTCGGGTGATCAAGGGTCAAATTTGTTTGGGCCATGTTACAACCTTGAAAACATTGTTAAGGGCAACTTTAACAACCCTTCATGAGCTAATTTTGCGGGTTATTAAGGCTTGCTAAGGCTTGTTAAGGGCTTGTTAAGGTTGCTTACACCCTGTTATACCCTGTGGAAGGGTCGTGCCGGCGATGGGTTATTAAGCTTAACTTAATTCAGAAGTTGAGGGTAAATTAACCCCCGGGGTTTTTAACCCTGCCAACACTGACACTGAAAAGTTTCCCCAGCTGCACCTCCTTTCACATCTGCGGAATGTCTGTTATCAGCTTGACATGTTCCGTGTGAAAAGAGAGCTTCATCCAAGGCAACCTCGTCGGCCCACTGTCCACGGTCGTGGGGCGAGACCTCGTAAGACGACAGCTGAATCTGTAACAAGTCAAGCCCGGTCACACACTTGGATCAGGCCACAAGCTGTAGAGAAGGCACCCGCCAGCATAGCCCCAGGTCGGATAGCTGTGCCGGGGGTTGAAGCGTCCAGTGCCAGTTCCAGATCCTTCTTGTCAGACAGTCAAGCAAGCGCACAAACGGTTTTGCGGCCTGCATTGCCACAGCAGGGGGTGTATATCAGCCGCAAGAGGAACACGCTCACAAGGCTAGGCACGGGAGCAACCAGCCGGTCGACTGCTGAGCTCAAGCCAGCAGAAAGTGCCTCAAGTCAGGTCACTCGTGAGACCAGGAGGCTCATTCATCAGGGCCGTCACAAGCTAGTACAGGGTAGTTCGAAGCAGAGCTCTCAGCAGCACAACCACCTGTATTCCAGACGCCCTGCCAGATCTCCAACAGCCCTACAACAGTACAGGCGCTTTGTCACTGCCCAAAACAGGAAGCGTGCAGGGCAGAGCCTTGCTGCTCCTGCTGCAAAGAAAGCCAACACTTGGGTGCGGAGTACAGCAGAACTGCAAAATGCAGAAGGCAACAACGTTTTGACCTCTAACTGTACCAGCTATGTGAGATCTAACAATAGCCACAAGCTTCAGCTTATGCGACAGCGTCCTGTCCCTACTACTCCTGTGGTTAGATTGCAGTCTCGAGGCACTGTGTTAGCAAAGCAGTTGCTGTCTGTGCGGTCTTTGAAGCGAAAACGTTGCCTTTCAAGCGTCAAAAGCCCTTGCATTTCCAAACCAGGAAGGCTTCAGCGACTTGATGGTGTGTTGTACAAAGTGGGTGGGTCCAAGCATGGCAGGTCGCTGCAGCGTCAGGTGACACCAAAGGGGGTCAGACCTTCGCTCTCTTCAGAGGTCAGCCATCTTATTCATTTGTCAGTGCACGCAATTCTGAGTGGCTTACAAGTGCCAAGCCGAAAAGCTGATCATTGTTGTACACGTTCATGGTAAATTCAGGGAGGATACGTAAGGCAGGGCACGCACTTGATTTTGAAGTCTACACTCAAATCACCCAGACTTGTTGCAAGACGTGTCAGCACTGCTCGATCAAGCAGTGCAGCTGCGGCAGTGAAAGCAGCTGCAAGGCAGAAGCTGGTAGTGCCGTCTAGGAAGCCAAGCAGGCTGAGAAGAAGTGGTCAGTCAGCTCAGACCCATTGCCTTATTTACTGCAGGTAAGTGCACTGATGTCTGCATTGATTTCTGAGCCAGTGATCCTGGATCTGTGTCATCATCTGCCCTGTTTGTCCGAGCTGTGCATGTGCTGGACTTAGTCAAGCAGCTTGAACAGAACTCAAGGGTACTCAGGCTTGCACTGCCTATACTGCCACTGTTGTTGCAGTCTTTTGGATTTGCACGCATTGGATCAGCTGGTGTTGTGTTTCCAGGACTGGGCAGTGCAGAGAACAGCAAGCAGGCAAATGCTCAATGGTACATGCCCCAACAGCAGTTGCAGTCTGTCCACGCTGGTTGCAAGGCTCTTGCAGCAATGCTGCATGTCTGCTGCAGCATTGTCGTTGCCCTGACGTCATGCCTGTTTGCACATTTTACCTCCAGGTAACCTTCTGACACACAGGAAAGGCAGCTGCGACCCCCGCGCCCCGTCTTGTCGCCCCCCCTGCCCTCCCCTCAGCCTCCAACCCCCTGTCCCCCTCAGAACCCCCCAAGCATGAGTTTTCTGATGTGTTGGGCAGCAGCTTGTGTATGGCCTGCCCTGATCTAAGCCCAGCGATCCCAACCCATCCATCCTGGCGATACTCCAGTGTCTACACTTGACAGTAGTACCTAGGCAGCCAATCAGGGCTTCTGGTGTGTGCTTGTAGGGCTTGTGCACCATAGAAGACTGCCCCTATGCGCACGTCAAGGTGGACCCAAATGCACCTGTATGCCAGGAGTTTGTTGCTGGGCATTGCCCTCGTGGGGTAGCCTGCACCAAGAAGCACTTGACGCCCCGCATGATTCGCCAGTTGCGACAGAGCAAGGCGTTGCAGGCAAGCACACAAGTTTCCCATGGCAGCATCAAGCTCATTTGCCGCAGCAATGCAGCAGGAGTTTGGAGTTTTGCAGTGCAGCTCAAATTTCATTGTGACAGCATACTAGTGCTTCATTGGCCAACCCTCTCAAGCTGTTATCCTATGTTGCGTCTTGGCAATCAATGGCTTGCTAGCCTGCAAGCATGTCATGTTTTAACAGACTGCATTGCTGCCTGTTTGCTTCCCAGTCTCTGCGCTAGACCCTTTTGAAGCAAACCAAGCGCTTCACAAGGCCTTGCTGTCGCAATATAGCTGTGTGTGCAGGCTGATGCAACAGCAGAGAGGGCTGGCTGTATTGCTGAAGAGCGTCAATCTTCTGCCTTACACGCTGAAGATGAAGAACTGCGGCCATCTTTTCTTCGCTAAACTTTAGGCGGTCTGTACCATTTGGCAGATCAGTTTGACGTTGTTTTCAGGTCATAGATGCTTCAGATGGGTATAGCTTTGTTGCATTTGCAGTCTTGACCTAGTTGTGCTGTTGTGTGTAAAATGCCTGTGTCACACAGTGTATACTGTATACTTGCCTATAAAATTACAAAAATACAGTGCTTACATAGCATGTACAGACTTTGATGTCAGGAAAGTAACCTCATGTAACTTGAAGATTGCGAGTCTTCTGCCTGCTTGCTCGTCGTTCATATAAAATTATTGCACATGTGGTTGATGATAGGTTGAGAGATACGCTGCCTCTTCGTGTGCTATGCTGAAGGTGCAATGCTGCCTAGTACAAGTGTGACACGTATCTTGTACCCTGTAGGTGATCCTGTGCATTTGTATTGCCAGGCACTGATGAGCGGATGAAGCACTTCAAATCAGGAAGTAAATTCTCATGATGTGTGCAGTAAGAATAGGCAGTAATAAATATCAAACGACGCTATTGACGGTCACTGCAAATCTGCAGAGACAGCACTGCGCTATTTTCGGGGACACGACGACAGCACCAACTGGGATACATAGCTTATAGCCTGCCTCCGACGGCGGAGTTGGCATCAGCAATGGCCGTCTGATTTGCTCATGCTGTCCAGTTACTTGGTCAGTGAGCGCCTGACTGCTTGGCATAGCGTGCAACCAGATCAAGCAACATTTGCACGATCACTTTCACCGAGGATATTGGCATCGCGTTCCCATTGGAGTCCAGTAAAGCAAACGATGCCAAAGCTAGCATCCCCGATGTAAGCATGCATATAGTTTTGCTAATCTGCCCTGGTATGTTTCAGATCTGACTTTCTTCGAGACCCGTCACCACAACCTGTCACCTTGGCCATGCCGCAGGTGCACAGGTAGGCCTTTTGTTGAGGCCAAGGCCGACCCAGCGCACCCATTCCAAAAAATTGCAGCCCGATGGTCCAAGCAGCTCAAGTACACATTGATCAGCCTGCCAATCTGGATAGGCTTATGCCTGGTACTACTGGTCAAGCTCCTCATGAAGTACAGCTCTAGTACTGCCGCTACCAACACTGGCAATTGCATCCTATGTGCTCAACTAACTCTTCAGTGATGTTCAGTCCTATGAGATTCTTGGCCAAGAAAAACAGACGAGGCATTCACTATGGGGATCCCTTCCCTGGTATGGAGCATCGATATATTGAAGCCAATGGCATCAGGCAAGTCCCAGCTTAAGGCACCCAGACCAATTGCACACCAGCCTTCTTATTGCTACATCTCTGTTGGGTAGCCTTGTTTGCCACCAACGGCCTGCACAGCTACAAGTATGTATCTGTGACTCATTTGCGCTTGTTGGTCATACAGCTCTCCAGAAGCTGGCAAAATCACAGGAGGAGAAACAGCTACATGCAGTCTGCATTTACACTTGCAGGTTGTAAAGCATGAAAGATGGACTTGCCCGCCCCAGAGGTCAAGGCAAAGTGGCACAGGTTTGCCAGAACACTACAAGTCTGTATATTATCTACCTACAATCTGATTCTGACTAGCAAACTTGATCAAGTACATGAATAGATCAGTGTGTAACCAACATCATCCTTTTACATAAAAATTTCGGATGATTTACATGAACTTCACCTCAGATGTTGAACATACGCATTTCAAGGTGGTGACGCTGTACATAAGGGATGAGATGTTGATGCAACCCTTTGTGGTACAGGTTCCACACAGTGGCAGCTGGGCGGGGCCCTGGCAAGAGGCTGATGCTGCTGGTGCATGGCTTCCCTGAGCTATGGTACAGCTGGCGCTGGCAGCTTGAGGCTTTCAAAAACGACTATGAGGTCGTGGCCTTCGACCTCAGGGGATATGGCCAGACTGAGAAGCCTAAGGTGGTCCCTTGCATCATTTGCCCCATTGCTGCAATCATTGTGCTGTGCTGTGATTGCTTGATGCTGAAAGTTTGCTGCATTATTTTTTGCATGTGGAATTACTCTTATGCATCATTGGAGATAAGCCTGACGGGCTTTGCGATGACTGTTTATGTAGCAGCGGCTCTAGCTTCACATGGATGTTTGCAAGTGCCGCGAATGCATGTTCATGGCAGAAGTGCAGCAAAGGTACTCTCCCATGTTTCCTTGCCATGACTGTACATTGTAGCAAGGCTTGTTCTCTAAACATGCTTCCCTGTGCTGCAAACACACAATGATTGATTGGATTGTAAACATTGCAGACAGAATGTTTAGAATCACCTGACAGGTGTGCAGCGCCCTCAGCTGCACCGTCGGGTATGCATGCTAATGCGCTGACACTTTTAAAGTACTTGCATATCACAAATGTTGTTGCGCTGAAGGCCTGGCAAGATACAACGCAAACAGTGATGCCATTATATGCAGCACAAGTTGCTGGGCACCTCCTACCCCTAAAATATCACAAAGGCTTCCGTTGCTCATGCTGGAGTGCACCAGTTTGAAGTGCTGTGCGCTTGCAGGGCATAGACAGCTACCAGGTGGACAAGCTAGCAGATGACATTGCATGTCTTGTGAAGGCTCTGGGGCATGAGTCATGCACCTTAGTGGCACATGATTGGGGCGGGGTCATCTCCTGGCTGGTAGCCCACACCCATTGCAGTCTCGTTGACAAGCTGGTCATCATGAGTGCACCCCACCCCAAGTGCATGTATGACTGGGACCAGTACAAGCGGTATGCCTTGGGCACCCATACTGTTGTTCTAAGCCATGATTTGTTGCAACGTGTGGCAGTATCACATGCTTTTGTTGTTTTGTGCACATGACTGCAACACATGCATTCTTTGAGGTCATACCTGCTTTGCTGCACAGTGCTCAGGGATGCAATACGCATCTGACTGCCAGCATGCCTGCCCACAGACCACGCAGGCTCCCAACTCAGTACGGCTTGGTGATCCTTGTGCATCTCAAATGAGGGGGCCTCTTTATTCTATGAGATAGCCCGGCTCTACATGTACATGTACACCTAAGTGGGTGCTGCTTCTTCTGTTGTGGGCCCTAGCCTTGTGTCTTACAAAAGACCATACCAAATCAAACAAGTGTGTCATTACGATGCTTGTGTATAGCAGCCAGGCGCTCATGCTTGCAACTGTTGCAGGTCGTGGTACATCTTGGCATTCCAAGCTGCCATCCTCCCTGAGTTGCTGCTGCTGTCCAATGATTGTGAAGCGTTAGATGCTGGCGCTAGGACTGGCCCTTCTGCCATGAAGACAGATGGAGCCATCACTGTCCAAGAAGTTGAAAGGAAAGGTAGCAGTCAGCAAGTCAGGCACATAGAAAAGAAAAGGAAAGAGACTACGCTGTCAAGCGTGATCCAAGAGAAGCTCATGGTCAACCTGAGCTTCCCTTTGGCCTAAGCCAATATGTGAGGGGGGGGCAGGGGGAGCCAGGAGTCATGCATGTGCTCATTGCTACCACTCTGCATGCCACTATATCATTCATGTCTGTGCAAATGTTTATGTGGACTGCCGCTGATATGTCGGACCAGCTCCTTGCGCACTGGTTCCGGAAGCTCAAGGTAGCATGCACAAAAACCTTTGATTGTCTCTGGACCAGCCAAGCAGCGACCAAAGCTGTCATTGCCCTCGTGTCTACTTGTGAGCCTCAAAATGGTTGTTATGGCTTCGTGAAGGGGTTACTCACAGCGCATGTAGCATCATGCTGCACCTGCGTTTTTGCATGCAGAGCATGTGCGTCAGTTGCTGAATGCGAAGCTTGCAAAGCTGCCCATTTCTATGCAGGTACAAACAGGCCTTCCAGCAGCCATATGCTGCAACGGCGGCAGTGAACTATTACAGAGCCTACATGAAAACCATCACAACCAAGCCTACACCCAGCTACCTCAGGTCACCATCCGGCTGTCACTGCCTGGCCCTGCCTTGCACAGTGTGTGTGCGTGCGTCTGCATCCGACTGTCGGTCTATGGCTGTGTGCCGATCTATGTCTAGGTGTACAGAACTGGCTCAGTGCTTGTACGTATGTGCATTTCTGTACAGAACTGGCAGCTGCAAATGGTTGGCAGATTTTTGACATGTTGCATGCTTGATAGGCACAAGGCTGCCACCTGCTGTACCTGAAGCCAGGGCCTGAGCTTTGCACTCTGACTTGTGCCCAGAATTTGCATCAAATTGCATGTTTGAGTACATGTCAGGGCTGGTGTTAGTACTATTACGGGTAATGATGCCGACAATTGTAATGATGATGACAGCAACCATATCAGCATCCAACATGATACAAAGTAACTACGATCAGGGAACTGGCTGGATGCAGAATGGTGCAAGATCCCAAGAAGCTGCAGATCCCCACGCTGCTGATCTGGGGTGCAGATGACACGGCTTTGGGGGTCCAGCTGGCTCACCAGACGCCCCACTTTGTAGAGGACATTGAAGTGCATGTGTTAGACAAGTGCTCGCACTGGGTCCAGCAAGACAGGTGTCTTGTGCCAAATGACTTGTGTTGTGCATGCTATCAAGCTGTGTTCAGACAGATTGTGCAGCCAGCAACAGGAAGAGGAAGAAGCTATAGTATTTGCATCCTGTGTGCTCATGCATAACAATGCCAAAGGTAAGGTTGTTGCAACGCCACTGACAAACGTACAGGAAGTACATGACTATTGTCACAGAGTGTATTGCGCACACGACTGAGAACGACTCAAGTCACAAGAAAATGGTTCTGTAGGCCTGTAGAAGTGAACACAATTATGAGGAAGTTCCTGGACAAGGCATGTTGATTGAGCAACTGAAGGTGCTTTGTGGAAGCATCTATGGAGGGCATATTGACAGGTGTCAGCAGCACAGAAAGCAGTCATGGCACCTAAAGCAAACATGAGCACCACGAGGCAGATGCTGTGGTGGCTGTACAATGTGGAGCATCAGTGCACTGTTATGTTCCAGTTGTCACACTTCTGTACTCTCACACTTCAATTGCCTGATCAGTGTGATTGCATGTACTTTTGCCTGATGAGTGTTGGGGGTCAAACAAATGAGCAGTGATATATCAGGACATCAGTATGCCTCGACTTTGAGGACATGTGTAAGATGGCACATCGTTCAACACGGCTAACTTGTCAACTGTTCCTCAGTAAGAGTAAACTGGTTCAAGACTTGTGTTTGCATGCTGCATTATCAATACTGCTGTTGAGGCATATTCTGCTGGCTACTCAGCCTCCCTTGCCTTTTCTGGGTCATAAGATGCATTTCTCAAATGCCATTCGCGTTGTCCCCTCAATCTTGCATATGCTTTCAACGGGAGTCTGCTCTGCCTGAACTGGTCTGAGGGCTCTTGATAATCACAGGACAGCAGGTGGTTTAAGTGCACGCAAGTCAGAATGAGCATCCACAGGCCGAACGCGATATATGTAGATCAGCTCGTTGCGATGGTATGCAAGGGCATGCCTTGTCCTGCACTCTTTGACGCGCGTAGCACGGCTCCCACTGAATTGGCCACAATGTGCATAGGGCTTCTCAACAGTACGTTCTGAAAAGGCTGTCTTTCACACTCACAACTGTGGCATCGAACCTGCGGTGCACTGGCTAGATGAGCACTCAGAAGATGTGGACATAGATATCCCGTTGAGTCTCACTGTAAGTTGATGCGTACATCCTGTGCATCCACACAAAAGCCTACGGCAGCTCACAGTTTTGCTATTGCTGAGTGGCCTGACCACTATCTCTGCAGAGCACTTCCGGAAGACCAGCTGAACCAGCTCTGGGACATGCAGCGTATGGTCAGTCGGTGATGGGTGTCCCGTCTGACGTTGCCCATATCATGCATCCTGATGGTCGAACCACCCCTGCCATGTTTGTAGAAGTCAGCGCTGACTGTAAGGTACACCTAAAATTCACTGGTAAGCTATGCCAGCTGCACCCTACTCAACTGACCTGTGGCAACTTGCAGGTTGTTCTGGTTGTAGCACAGGACCTGGACATGAGACCAGGCAAGGTTGGTGCTCAGTGCGCCCACGCTGCTGTTGGGTTGTACAAGGTCACTGTAGCGCAAAAAGCACCCTGGCTCTCAGCATGGGAGGTAGGAGGAACCCGTATGCTGTATGTGTTCAGGAACCAGTGCAATGTTGCACCACCCGACATATCTTCTGTGCACCTGCCGCTCGCTCCGTGCATCACAGAATGCAATGAGAGCAAGTCCTTTGTTTGCAATTTTGTGGGCAATGACAGACTTTTGAGTTCATACAGCTGCAGTCCAGAGTGCAGGGCAGAAGACAGTAGCTCTCAGAGCCAACACAGAGGAATTAGGAGCACTGGCAGCAGAAGCAGAGGCCCTATCTTTAGCTACCTTTATGGTATGTGCTGATATGACATCACATGTCTGTTGTGCTGTCTGCCTGGTAGGATCAAGGCCACAAGCTGATTGCGAGCAGTATGAGGCTGAGGCATACTGACTGTACACAACAAGAATCACTTTCTAGGGCATCAGAGCAAGTGCAATCTTGCAGGTTGCAGACGCAGGGCGTACACAGGTTGCCCCAGGTTCAGTGACAGTTCTTGCAATCGGTGGTGTGTCAGAGCTAGTGGATCAAGTCAGCGGCAAACTGAAACTATATTAGTATGCTGGATTCAGAAGTCATGAGTGAGACATGGTCGGCTTCTTGTCATGACACTGGGTCTTTTTCACGCCACACAGCTGCACAAGGTGGGTACATGGTGTTGTACACACACCCCTTGGGGGTATCCTGAGCAGCAAAACCTTTCTTCCACCCAAGAGTGCGCATGTTCAGTACCATATCGGTGTCCATGTACAGTATGGCACTGGCATTTGTTTTATTATGACTGTTCATCATGATTTGCCTTACAATATGTATTCCAGCACACAATGCCTTGAGTAAGCTGCGAATGACGCCAGGACGCCCATGCCAGCAGAGTGAGCATGTAAATGTGACTGTTCAAAAGTTTGTCATCTGTAAAGCACATGTGCTCCATCAACAGCCACGCCGTACGGGTGTGCTCCACTGAGCACACATTGATGCACTGTCATGCTGAAAGTCTCTAATTTCGCTTGGACGACTTCTGTCAAGCATGAATCGAATAACTGGCCCACGGGCACAGTGGCTAGTAAGACGCGTGAATCCACGCAGGAAGTATGTAGGAAACATCTCAACACCAACATGTCAGTACTGTACTAGTCGTGTCAGCATTCAAAATTCGAAGAAACTTTGGCCCAAAGATAAAACCTCCAGCTGGCTTGGTAACATGCATATATCTGGAACCATGGAGATAACTAGCAGTCAAGTAGCAGTGCTATAAGTTGCACGATGATCCAAGTACGACGTACTGACGTGCTCAGCAGCCACAGAGGATCGCACTGAACTCGGATTGTCAACAATCAGTGTACCGGCAACAGACATATAGTGATCCTGAGCAGCAGCAGGGCAGCTAAATATTAAACAAATGTCCAAGTGCAGCACACTACCAGCCACAAGCTAGAGAGCAGCTACAAACTTGTCAGTCCAACGGATTTCAAATGTCAATTGCTGACCACACTTTTGTCAGAGCAATGTTTTGCAAGAGTGTTATCATCCCAGCCACGCAAGCGAGGCTGCTATGAAGACCGTCGTGATTACTCTTGTTGCATCATCATTCAAATAGCGTGGTCAGCTCAAGCAGGCACTACTTGGCACACAGGCTTGTGGGCAAAGTGGGATGGCGCAGAAGGTGAGCTTGATATGTGAACATCCAATACTATCACAGCCTGCAAATACACAGAAGCATGTCAGGTCAAAGATCAAGCTGGTGACCAAGTTATCTGCGCATGCACAGGCAGCAAGCCTCAGACTGCAGCATGACTGCGCCATCTGTGTCACACCGACAGTACAGCCTCCAAACCACCGAGAATGATGCACAAGGCATCAGGACAGGATCCTGAAATCCAGCTCCCAAGGAAGCTGAACCAGGCAGAGACTGCACGTCCACAGGGGTACGGGGTAGGTTCGGTCCTGACTAGCAGGGACCCAGCACACCCTGAGAATACACCTGCTGGCTACTTGCATCACAGGCTGCTGAACAACATTTGATTGCAGGTATACATGCCATACTTACATGCCATACTTACATGCAACACATTGCAAATGCAAACTGCATGGGCGAGTCATGACATGCAAGCGCTCAGAGAAAGGAGAAGTCGTTTTTGAGAGGTTTAATCACGGCTGTAGAGCCATCAGAAACAGCCTCAAGTGTGTAATCATTGCGCCCATGAGACTCATTGTACGATTCACAAACACAGTGTGTTTGTGCACGCAGCACAACAGTACCATACCTGACAAAGGCTGCAACAGCATTGCCACCCAGATCAGCTGCTAGATAGCTGTCCCTCATCAGGCTGGGTTCTGCAAAGCAGGAAGCAAACTGTTAAGCATGTGCATGCGCATTGGCTTCAAATGATGCCACATCTGTAGAAAAGTGAATGTAGCACAGTCTAAATTGCGCTGCTGGGAAGGATGTAAGTGTGACTATACATGCCCAAATCATAAGGGGTCAAGGGCACTGAAACGCACACCTTCACTGTCGCTGCGTTTATATAAATGTTGACTGAAGGGACATTGCTACCCAACAGTCGACCGTCTTCGCAGCAAATTGGAGGTGCGTGCTGAGTATCAAGTCTTACCTGTATTCAAAGCGGGTCCATCGAATTGTAGCCATCACACCTCTGTAAATGCAGCATCTCAAAGCACTTCATCTGCTGACAGCATATTCACTCCTGCAGAGTCAAGCATGAAAAGTAAAAACCTAGCATGTTATGGCCATGAAGGTCCGGAGCAGGCACCGCAGCATGACTGGTTGCCATTGATTATTACAGATGAACATGTGTGCCTTACCACACCACAGTAGCTATTAGGGAAGCGACCACAGGGTAGCAGGCAAGACAATCTATGGACAGTAGAACACTGAGGTGTGCATGGCATTCGCAGCCCAGTTGCCTGAATAACTGACCATGCTTTGCAACCCAAATGCATTTGCACTAACCCAAATGCAATTGCGCTTGCTGCAACTTAAGTGAATCTGTGCTTGCTAAGCGCTGCAGAATGAGTGCTCACCATGTGCATTGACCTTC
The DNA here is from genome assembly GCA_036924285.1 of Asterella californica. Classification (NCBI taxonomy): domain Eukaryota; kingdom Viridiplantae; phylum Streptophyta; class Marchantiopsida; order Marchantiales; family Aytoniaceae; genus Asterella; species Asterella californica. Next base: position 14,010 of record JAYKYS010000196.1, read on the forward strand.
CAAGACATCTCGACAGCAACTGCCTAGAGCTGCCAAGGCCCTGCACTAAACGCCTGCCACTTTGCCAAGATCAAACCTACATCACAACAGCACCAGTACTTCCAGTACACTCAGCAACTGCCTGCATCAGCAAAAACATGGGTAAACATTATTGAATGTCCAAGCCTATCGTCCCATGAGCTTCGCCATGAAAGCAAATGAGATAGCGAGGCCCGGGTAAACAGTGACAGGGAGGTTTTGATCAAACCCCCGCCACCTAGTTAGTTTGGCTTCTGGGAACGGGCTCACTGATACGAAAGGAAAATCTGTGAACCAACTATTTAGAAGCACACTGGCAAGGCAGACAAGGTCACGTACACTGGCCCGCACACATGTCTGGATTGATGTACGCAGACGTTCTACTGTGAACAACAGCTGTGAACACCTACAGTAACAACTTTAAACAGCAAAACTTACATCTACACCAGGCAGCAACACCAAGCAGCAGCAACCGCCAGAGCAATGTTCAGCCAGCCAAGAGAAACATATTCGTCAATGTCATTAACTCGGAAACTCTAGTCCATAGAAAATCTCTTATCATCATTACAAACTTTGGAGAGTTGCTGCTGCTTGGCACTGCAAACAAAAGAAGTGACTGTGCAAGTATGGATCGGTTTTGGTTTGAAAGTATCCGCATCAGCTCTAAGCTGCGTCAGTAACACGGACCAATGGGGTTCGTCACTTCCATACAAACGATTAATGGTTCGTAACAAGTTGGTTTGAGAAGACTGAAGTTACCTGTGCCGCTTTGAGTCCTCAGGCGCAGCCGTCAAATTTGGCCGCCAGAGATTCGGAAGATCAACGCATCCTTGGAACATGGATCCTGCAGCAAACACGAGTCGGTTGTACATAGACGAAAACGCTGTACCTGGCGAGACGATTATCAAATGCCCCTTTTCAACTGACTGTCGTTCAGTCAAATACGTGAGTGAGTTAGGAACGGAAATTCTCTTCAAAGCCCAGAGGCTCAAAGCGAGCTGGGATATCCGTAATCATCACCACGACAGTCAGGTATCGGCATACAGGTTCTTTAGCCATATAACAACAATCATGTGCAGATGCAACAAAAGCAAATGCAGTCACAGGTGATGGTGGGATCAGCCGCAACAGCGAGTGTCAATCCGCATTGTGATTCCCTTGGCGTGGGACAAATCAGACTGGGGCGACATCAAAGACCAATCATCTCCCACAGCAAACTATGCAAGCCCATTGCAGTCAGGTCAGTTACTGAACAGACTTACCATTCGCAACGCTTGCAGAAAGGCTCTTGTGCAATAAATGTTGCTAACCAAGCACACCGGTGTCTGTGAGGAGGGCACCCGCATTTGGGAAGGCGTCGCTGTCTGCAATTTGCAGTGGAGGCTTTGCTTCATGGCGACATAACCCTAGCAAAAGATAGGTTACGGCCGAGGGTTTTGTAATACCCAACCCTAGACTTTTGCACATGCTGTATGCAATGCAGGGGGCTGGGTTGGGGAAGGGGTGGGGTGGTGCTGGAGGCTTCAACTCAGCATTGATCTTTGGCCTACATCTGCAGGTCTAGCCTGCCTGACAGTGCTAGAACACCCCTCCAGGCAGTACGCACTCTCGTAGATCACATGCTCAGCAGGTGCATTGCCTGTTGCTGACTACCAGTGCAGCAGAGCAATTGAACTTTGAATGCAATGCAAGCATGTGTGAGGTCAGCTGCATGGCGATGTCTTTCACGCTGTTTTGCAACAGGCTTCTTGACACCATGCTGGAGTCGAAGCAGCTCTAGGAAAAAATGCTTGATGCTGGTAGGGTTTTCATGTAGGACTGTCCTACCTGTCACACCAAAAACATTTCGGCAAGTCACACAAACCCTAAAACTCGAACATTGATATACCCTGGATTTATTACGCTTGCAGTCACCACCCTGAACAATATTCATTCTCAATAGATTCAACTATAGTACTGTGATTCAACTATAGTACTGTGATTCAACTATAGTACTGTGAACATGGTGTCACCATACCCAGCCTGCACCTTATGCCGCTCACAAATGCCTTCCATGGCGGTAATATACAGACCAAGGTACGTGCGGATTTCACTCTCTGAGGGGTTGTCAATCTTTGGCAACACAATTGGTTTCCCAAACACAACCGTCATTGGAACCTGGGAGCATGAGCCCAATTGTCAGAGCAGAGGCTGTTGCATATTGACCAACATGACGAGACAAATGAATTGAAAGCACCTCATCTGGCAGCATTGGCACAAGCGCATACTAGTTGAGATCAGGTCCTGGTTAGGTGCATGCAGCGGCAATCAGCTGTGTCCAGGCAGCATTGGTCTTGCACAAAGCAAGCGTTAGCTAGACTCATTGCAGAAGCAATTGCAACTGCTACATCAGGGCGTGCGCGGCCAAGAGCCTTAAAGGACAGCATTGTTAAGCCACCAGGTATAGCAAAGACATTTGCACAACATTTGTGTGGAAGCATGTACGCATGTACGCATGCACTCATCTTTATGGTCAGCCTTACCTTATGAGGCACAGGACTTCCAAACCTGCCCCACATGGTCAGGGGAACAAAGCCCAGCACCTTCCTGACAATGTCCAGCACCTTGACTGGGACAAAGGGAGGGCCGGGCCGATACCACCTGCAAACCAGCATAGTCCTGTAAAGAACAGGCACCAGCACCAGCACAATCTGCTGCGCATTGTTTTCAGGTGCTCTGAAGGATACATTGACATTGTGGTATTCGGGCAGTCAAGCACACAGCAGACCAGTTGCCTTCCTGGACACAGACACATCTGTGTGGTTGCCAATAATGCTCCTTCTTCTTTCTGAGGCGTTGATCATGTACAAAGCTGGGGCAGGTAAGGCAAAAGCTTGGTAGCTAGCAAATGCAGGCCGACCAACAGCTGGCCAGCACAGGGAGCGCTGGACAGTGCCTTACGAGTAGGTGTCACTCTGTCCAAAGGCGAAGGCAGGGAGCAAGTGAGCTCCATGCTGCAGGGACAGCTTCACAAACCCCAGGCGCTTTTTGAGATACATGACCTCCTGGCCTGCATCACAGTGCATGGCTCAGCATACAGGCATGATGCAAAACCCTAGTATGCACCAAGCAATGGCATGTGCTGTGGTGGTGTGAGTAACGCGTTGCTGAGTGTTTAGCACAATGAGGGCTGTAGTTTCTCATGACTGAGGTCACACTTGCTGGTTGCTGCTTTGCTACAGCAACATCAGGGTGTTTCTGGGTACAGACACTCACATTACAAACGTAATGGCAAAGCCTGTTCCTTCTGTTCTTTCTGGTGTGAATGAAAACAACAGCAGCATAACACAACATATGACAACAGTATTAAGCTTTGCAGGCATCATGAGCTAGCTGCGTACACGGCAGCTATTTTATTCAGGAAAACTGCGCTGATCATGCCTGTACAATTTGTTGAGTATGACCGCTTCACAACACCAAAGTTGGAGTCAGGAGTGCATGCTGACTCCCTGATAGAGTGGGCTGACCATGCTTCATGACCATGCACTCTGAGACACCTCCAGGCACCAGCACTACACTGTTGTTTGCTTCCAGCAAATCACCAAAGCTTTTCTTGTCTATGGAACGGATTCCCAGCCACCACCAGGGATGCTTGGTGGCCGGCAGGTAGAAGGCCTGCACATACCGCACACACTGACTTGACTGTTGAGCATGTACAAGATGGGTGATGACCCTGCTGGACTGTACAGACTGGACAGTAGCGCGAGCACCTTGCCAACTTGGTGAGCTGTGTTTTGACGCAGCAGTGTTGCGCATGAATGTTGCTGCTGTGCTGCGTGCAATGTTGTAGACAATGTTTCACAAAACCTCACCGCAGATGTGGCCAGAATTTTGATATCGCGCAGAGCGCTCGGAAGGGCTCGGCAGAACCGATTGAACATCATGGGCAGTGCAGTTGGCAGTGCTGAGTGGGGTTCCAAACCTGCAGTCAACAACACAGTGACATGCAGGTAGCATGGCTTGCAAAACCATGGAGTTTGAACATAGCACTGTGTACTCACACCATGGCCTGTGCAAAAGTGTGTAGCATTCAGCATGCATGCTCAAAATGGCGGCCATGCATCAGTACTATGCCGCATTCCTTTACTTTACTACCCAGAAAGTGAGCAGTGCATCTATGTATACTACCGTTGCTTCTCCATAGATGCAGTATGATCTTACCAACTACGTATGCTTGATCATGCTTAATGGCATCATGGTCTTCGCATATCACTTTCAAAGAGAAATACTTCATGGCGGACTGAACAGAAAAACTCAAGAATCTGCAAGCGTAAGATTTGCTTAGTGACACAGAACTGACATTCAGCTGTCTGCACATCTATTATCCTCATTTCTTGGCACTATACCTTTCTACTATTCGAGGTGTTGCCCCAACAGGTCGCACGACCTCGAAAACCTGCGTCAGCACATCTGTTAAGTCGAAAGTTACAGGTGCCCCGCAGCCTTCTCGTACCCACCTGCCATGCCAAGAAGAGGACAGCGATCTTGTTCGGTAGACAGCACAGGGCGATGACGGTGCCGAGAGTTTGGCCCACGATCGACCCGACCCAGTAAGAGATTGCCAATACAGCCAATAATTCATCGAGCCAATCCGCGAAATAGGCAGAGCGTGCTGGCTTTGAGGTACGTGACATGCGTGCTTTGTTGAGCTGAGCCACTAAATGCCTTGTACGGTTATTGGGGTACTGCGCGAAGTGTACTGCAGAAGGTCATTGCTGCAGAGGTTGCTCACGCAAGTCGAGACAGCAAGCAGCGACTGCACGTGCAGATGCAAGCAGCGCAAACACAAACTATGCTGTATATACGGCCGTGCTGTTGCTGTCAATGTGTGCAAGCGCTCTGTGCAGTTTCGCTGCGACCTCTGTGGCGAGAAAGTTGACTAAATTTGGGGTATGCGTTACGCTTACCCCAGGGAGCTCAAGAAGCAGCAGTCACCATCGCATTCGGAGTCTAGCCTGCTGCGTGCAGCGAAGTGCGCGAGGCTGTGCTGACAATACCTTTGAGCTTTACTGTAAAGGTTGATGTCTTTCACTTGGGAGAGTTGGTGTCGCGATTTGGAAAGTCCAGTTGCAGTCATCTCTGGATTTCAAACACAGAAGTTCGACTGACCATATAGAGGACAGGAAAGGGAGGAGCATGGTGCTCGTCTTGTGCATCGGCGATCTGCACATCCCTCATCGAGCGACCGACCTGCCACCGAAGTTCAAGCAGCTGTTGGTGCCAGGAAAAATTCATTACTCACTTTGTCCCGGCAATCTTTGCACAAAGGTGCCCGTGTTGACAATATGATTCTCATCCTCTCCACAATTCAGAAACTCAAGCCCTGCAAGTTACAGGAGATCCATGACTATCTGAAGACTGTCTGTGCGGACCTGCATGTTACCAAAGGGGATTTTGATGAGGACGGAACTTACCCGGAAGACCAGGTAGCTGTCAATGCATGTGATTGGGACAGCAGCTGAGCTACGTGTATGCAACTCATGACTGCACCCTGCAGGTTTTGAAGGTTGGAGAGTTCAAGATTGGCATGACACATGGCCATCAGGTAAGCCAGACTGCATTTTCATATGATGGCACAGCTAGCAGCCACAGTCTGTCAGTAGGGCTTGGCCGTCAGCAATATGTCTTGCCCTGTCATGGTCAGACTTTCTACCAAGTAACAGCAACATGTGTCCATATGTCGCTTTGCAAATCCACTGTCTGCAAAGTCATACAGCTGTCGCAAAATAATCTTTTTGGTGTCAATATATCTGCATGATATAAATGACATGCACACAGTTTCAAGCAGTGCTGCATGTTCAAGGCAGCTTTCAAGCCAGCTTTCACACTGCAGGTTGTGCCTTCAGGAAGCAAGGAGCGTTTAGCATTTCTGGCAAGACAGATGGACGTGGATATCCTTGTGACCGGACACACACATGAGTTTAAGGTGCGCTGCTGTGCAAGACAGCAGAAATCAGCAGTGTATGCTACAGAACTGCACTGGATTATGTGGCTTTCAACTCTTCTTGCATTCAGGCCGACTGCATAGAAGGGAGGCTCTTGATCAACCCAGGATCAGCCACAGGTGCTTACAACAGCCTCCATGAGGATGTTGTGCCTAGCTTTGTCCTCATGGACATTACAGGCAAGAAGGTAGGATGCACGTCTTTGCAACTGTTTTAAGGAAATCTGCAACATGACGCAGCAGATTTGATTTAATAATGTTTAGCATGGCACTGCATCATGGCCTACCCAGCCTGTGCAGCACATATGCACTGCCTGGTGCGCAGGCTGTATTCTGTCACAGTCACTGTGCCAGCCATTGCACCCTTGTGGATTGTTTAGAGCCAAACACCCAACACTCTTGCAGGCAACTCTCTATGTGTACGAGATGAAGGGCTCTGAAATGGCCGTCACCAAAATTGAGCATCCGGATCCTTCATTGGAGACTTGAGTGATGTCATCATCAGGAAGAACTTATTTCTCAAAAGCGGTCTGAGATTTGTCTTGCCAGCTGGGACAAAATTCATGGTGTCACAGTATTTTAGTTATACTGTTCATTTTGCTTGACATCCACAAGACTGTTAAAATGGCATCAAGCGCTGGTGCCATACCTGCCTGCTTGCATGCATATCATAGACAAGCAAGTGCGGAGGCATGACTGACTACTGATCGCTGGTCCCCAGGAAAAGTTGGAAGGATCAAAGATATGGAACACTAGTTCAAGTATTCTTTGGATCACAGATTCGTGTTCAGTGATGTAGCGCTGCTACATGCGGCGCAAGCTGTGACTGAATAGAAAGTTCAAGACATACTTCTCTGGAAAGTTGCCCAACAGACGCATAGCTCATTGGTATTGCAACAGTAGCACCGTTGACATCAACAGATAAATCTCGATCAATCACGTTCAAAGGATGACGTGACTCCATCAGCATCAGCTCAGTTGACACAGACTAAAAAGTTTGCATGCGCATGACACAGGAGCCTCAATAGCTGTTTGTGCCACAGTCTAAAGTTAGTTTCAGGTCAGGGTAGCTACTAAGGGTTTATATCAGATCCAAGCTATCTACAAAAGGTTGTGCAATGCCTTGTGCGTGTGAATTTGGCAGAGGAAAACATGTAGAACTTTGACCTTGAATGTTCTGGTCAAAGCTGACATCTCAGCTGCGTGCATGAGCAGCATATCTGTGTACCAGCATATGTTGTGTACTCAGTTCATCTGTTTCATCATGTTCAGCTGAAGGAGAGATGTGCATGCTGCCATGCACCCAGAGCTTGATGCAGCTGAGCTGATGGAGCAGTTTCCGTGCAAGTGTGTGCTGGCTGGGGAGTTGCGCTTATCCTGATCTGCTCTGCTGCTGTATCCGCAGGTGAATGCAGGACTCACCCATTCAGTGGTTGTTGAATGAGCGCCGATGCATTGCCGCAATGGGCTTGTTGCAGTAAGCACACTTCAGTCATAAAATGAGAGAAAGCCAAGCTGCAATGAAAGCGACTCCCCTGCAAATCAATGAATTGGTCCAAATTGGCATCATATGTCATAGACTGCTTGCCTCATGCATGCAGCACGCACAATCATACAGACCAGAAAGGGTGTCCTACCCTGTTGGGGCAAGCTTGCTATTCCGGTTGTCCTCCGTCAAAGCAGTAGTGTACAAACTGCACAGTGACCGCAATGGATTACATTCAATTTGAGGAAACCAATGGGTGAATCCCTGTCGGGAGCTCCAGCTCACCTTCCGCAGAAGCATGCCACGCCAGCAGTCGCTAGCGAGCCTACAAGGAGTGGCCTTCTGCACAAAATGTAGCCTTGTCAGTACAAAGGCGTGATATGAAAACAGCTGGCAGGGCTTGAACACAGCTTGACATCAGATCCAACCTAGCACTTGGAGCAAGGCCTATCAACAGAGAATGGATGAAATGATATTTGTTTGCTGTTTCGAAGGTGGCCAAGTAGTGGTCGTCCTTAGGGTGAAAGGCATGAGCCCCGTATGTGCCCAAGATAACAGCGCTTGCACCTGAAACACCAGCCACTCGCAACCACGATGTGCTTGACCAAGCCATCGCGGCACATTCGAGTGCTCGAGCTCGTCGCATACTTAGCTGAGGCCTGTCCCTCAAGGAACATTGGCTCCGAAACCACACAGGACGAGCGCGCACCCATCAAAGTTGGGATGCTCACGTGCCTACAATTCGACTCTAGGACACAGCCATGCTCCCGCAGCCCATGCGGATGAGTTGACGGTGAAGGAATCTGAGATCCGGTGATAAATGGGTGGGGCATCAAAGTTGTCACACTTCTGCGCAATAATAAGCTATAAATATCGCTAGCTGTCACCTTTCACCACACCCGATACACAAGTCGGTAAAGAGCAAGTTGATCTTAATCAAGTACTGTGCAATAACTAATATTCAGTCCAATGCCAGACACTTTAATTGTACTTGATCAATACACCAAAAATGCTTGGCTCCAACCTGTAAACATTGACATGCATGCCGCAGCCATAACTGCTCACTACTCAAAAACATTGAGTTGAAGTGGCATGCAACTGCACCCCTGTGACAAACCACAGGATACATGCGAGCAAACTTCCGCATAGCCCACTTGAAACTTCCTGCATACGCCAGGCCAGGCCCAAGAGTGCATCCATACAGAGATGCTGCCAGAAGGCATCATACAGGCTTGCTACTGAGCCTCCCACCACAAGGGTGGTGAAGTCGAAAGCCGCTTTGTCAGTGCTTCACACCCCTCTGCTGTTACTAACAGGGTGTGCTCAAACTGTGCACTGCGCTGGCCATCTTTGGTGACAGCTGTCCACTCATCAGGCCAGGTGATGTCTTTCCAGCTTCCAGCATTGATCATAGGCTCTATGGTAAACAGCATGCCCTCCCGCATAATGCCGTTGACCTGCATACAGCTGTCCTGGTCAAACTTGGAAGATAATTATACCACAGCAAGCGTTGCAGATGCTCCAAATGACTTTCTGGCAGTAACCGGCTGATAGTGTGACTCTGCTGAAAACAAGCCCACCTTGTTGTGGGAGTAGTGCGGAATATTGGGAGCGCAATGGAAAAGATCTGATATCCCATGCCCACAGAATGTCCGAACAACCGAGAACCTGCAAGGTACACACGATGTTTTGTGGTGGAACAGCGTAAATGATAGCAAGCTTGGTGATGGTTTAGTTGCCACCAGGAACTGGAATCCCATGTAGAGTCACAGCTCAGATGGTATCAGACAACACTTAAAATGTATGCAGCACTTTCATATCGGCATGGATGAGCATCCGTTCATGCCTTCAGAGAGGCCTCAAGATGACACTTATGGCGGTACGCATGCTTGAGAAGCCAAGGTACCTTACCCTTGTTGCTGTGCATGCTGTGACACAAAGTTGCCAATCTCTCGAACCTGACCCCAGGTTTGACCTCTGCCATAGCTTTATGCAGGCACTGCAGCAAGCCAGCACAGTTCAGCAACAATCATGGCTGAACGGTAAGAGTGCTGCCCAACACATGCATAAGGAAAGAAGCTTATTCAACAAGCTTGTCGCATGGACGGGCACCCAGCTTGAGATTCTACATTCTGGGCTCCCAACAAGCAGATTTGAAATGTCAGCTCAATTACTACTTGCTTTTGTACTAAAGCTGACGCTGAGAAAGGCAACACTTGCTGACATCATTCAGAATGTCTGCAGTACCATGCAATAGGGCAAGGAAAGCTACAGTGATAGCAGTTTGACATGCAGATGGCGTGTTGCTGCCATTGACTCACATCGTGAGCACATCTGATCAGCTTTTTGCTGGCATCATCTACTTGACCAACACAATAGGTCTCGTTGAGATCGCCATGGTAGCCCTTGTAGTAGGCTGTCACATCCACATTCACAATGTCGCCATCCTGCAGGGGGGCTTGTCTGGTATCCCATGACAGATGACCTGCAGAACATCTCTTTGCCTATGTACATGGTATGGGGAAGCTGAGCTTACAGGCCACTGCTTGAAGGCGTCCCTGCAAATGCCATGAGGGCTGTGCTGTTCCTTGGGTTGCTGTTGGGGTGCTTGGAACTGGCAGTCCTTGTCAACTTGCAATACTGCTACCAGTGATCACCTCGTTAACGGATGTGCAGACAGACTTGGGGAAGTTGTAGTAGTTGAGAGGTGATGGATATGCCTCCAGCCTCAATTGTGGCCTCATGAACCTGAACAGCACAGTCACTTGTTGACGGGTGTCATGTCAAGGTGTCAAAGTCTTGCCTGCAGCCAAAAGCTCATTCCTTGCTGCTGCCAGCTGGCACTTACAAAACAGAAGTCCTGTTGCTCATGCATGCATGACACAGCAGATACTTGATTACTTGCAAAGAAGTCTGCCACATTGCTGATGCAACAGTGATGAGCTGACTCACGACTTGGTCGATCTCATCTGTGGTCACGCCTGGCTTGACAGCAGCGTGTGCCTTATCCAGGATCTCTCTGGCCAATCTGCACGCAACTCGCATGCCAGCAATCTCCTTTGCACTCCTGATAGGCACTGCATCACCCATCAGGAGGTCACTTGGCTAAAGGAAACTGACGTGCAGAGATTGACTTGCAAAGCGGCACAGGACACACAGCTTACAGTGTCCTCATGGGCAACAGGGCTTGGATTGAGACTGCAAAGGCAAGAAGCTCTCATGGTCTCAACACTCAAAAAGTTTGTGATGTGGTACCTGTGCGCTGCTGACGTGACTCTATTTCAGAGCGGGGAACCCCATCGAAGGCATAGTCTGGTCTGGGTATGCTGTCAGGCACCTGTGCCAGATTGAAGCACTGGGAAGGCTTGCTTTCAATGGCTCCATTAGGCAGCACACAACAAGGCATACTCACCTTCCGGGTAGGCCCCACCAACTCTGGTCTGAGAGGCCCTGTCCAATCACAGTACGGCATCTTTGGACTGCGCTTCTGCACACCAGTGTGCAAGAGTGAGAAGCACTGCAGCATCAAGCCATGCCAGGAGGTGGTAATCTTCGCAATGTAGAGTGATATGTTTGACAATCTCACAATGTGCTGAATGCAGCGCCTGGTCGTTGCTGGGTGGTGCTGGACACCTGGCAACATAGCTTTGATAGCTTTGATCATGACAAGCACACCTGTCCACGATTCGTAACATACATCCAAGCATTGGTAAGCTTATGGCATTCTTTGTGTCCGCCCCAAGCTTTCTGAATAATCACTCTCCTGTCAGAGTATGAAATGAGTAGACAGCAACACCAGGGTTGACGTTTACCAGCAGACTACTGTTCAAACGCTAAGGCGTGAGAAGATCACAGACCTTGAAACAGTCTTGCGAACAAAACACGCTGGCAGGCTTCGGAAGCTGCAGCTCCAAGCATTTAGGGCACTGCAACTTACCAGGCTTCCCACAACTGCATCACATGATGCTGTTTGCTCAGATCTGAATAAGTCATAGCGATAGCGCCGAGGAGTTACCTTGCACACGGTATAGCGCCGGTCTCACGCTGCTGCTCAGAGTGACTGGTGCTGGTCTCGCCTGCTCCCGAATTCTCTGGCATGACTGTCATAGCTGTTGTGATGCCCTGCGCGAGTTTGCCAGTCTATGCCACCATTAGGAGTGCCCGCAATCGGAGGAAATCGAGTCAGCAGCCAGTGGGGCGTGATCGAATGCGCCCTTGTGCGTGAAGTGTGTGTGTGTGTGTGTGTGTGTGTGTGTGTGTGTGTGTGTGCGTGTGTGTGTGTGTGTGTGTGTGTGTGTGTGTGTGTGTGTGTGTGTGTGTGTGTGTGTGTGTGCGTGTGTGTGTGCGTGTGTGTGTGTGTGTGTGTGTGTGTGTGTGTGTGTGTGTGTGTGTGTGTGTGAAAATCATGGTTGCAGCATCCATCACTGCTGCAAGACGGTGTGGTGACGGTATGACGCTTGAAACACCACGTCCAGCTTGCGTCTGTTGTCAAGGTCACAAGTGCCTGCACAGCATCAAGACACTCTAAGAGTTTGCAGCACTCTTGATACCTTGCATGATAACTGAGCATTAAAGGGTATAATGTCAGTCAAGTTGAGTCTTTGCATGGAAGCCTGTGCCTGCGCCCACGAGTCTTGCATCTGTTGCGAGACCTGCCAATGAAATGCACAAGTGCAGTGCATGCATGCCGTCCCCGTTTTGACCAAAGCTTAAGTTGACCAGCTGGGGTTGACCGAGAGCAGAGCTCGCTTGTCGATGTTTGCGTGAAGTAGCCGCCCTTGAAACGCTTGCCTGCCTATGTTCGAGCTGAAGCAAGTTGCTGATGTCAAATAATTCGCTCACAGGCTATGCAAGCTGGCACGGCATGCACGCATGCACTGATCAACCTCGCCAACGGCTCTCGCTAGATCACATTGCATGCCCGGTAGCCTCGCATAGGCCTGCGTCTCATAAACTATGAGCTTGCTAGAAGACTGGGAGGCCGGTACCGGCTACCAAGACCCCGGACAAGGCTTCACACTAGTTGACGATGGCTTAGGACTTAGCTCTGAGGCCTTACCACCCTCCCCATCTGCGGACAGGTCCATTTTCGGCCTGCAGGTTGCGGAACGGCAAATATCAAGGTAAGCACTGTTGAGTCATGTGTCCCTGAAAGTCAAAATGAACTTGGTGGAAGCCTGTAAGGATGGCCAGCACCTGCAGAGGGAAAGGTCAAGCACTTGCAATAGCTGCAGCTGATGGCAGTGTTACGGTTGTGACAAGCAGAGCATACCTCATACGCTATGACCTGACACAGGGGTCCAACCCAGGTACAACCTGTGTGCTTTGCCACTGATACTCACATATATGATGGCGTACTTGCATGGCAATGTGTGCAGTCCTGGAGCTGGAGCTGTCAAGACATACAGATGTGAGTGTGAGAGGCTTGTGGGTCTCTGGGGAGCATGCAATCATTGCCCTGCAGCTGGGCAATGCATATGAAAGCCATTACATTCATGCAAACTGGAAGAAAAGCAGAGGTCCTTGAGTAAGCTGCAAGGACGTCAAGGTCTCATGCATTGGGTGGAACAAAGACACACAGTCCTGAAGGTACCACAGGGTAGGCAGCAAACTCTGCGTTGGTTGTCATTCATTTCGCGAGCTGGATCTGTATTTTTTTGCAGACATGTACGAGCAGCAAGTTCAATGTCTGTGTCACATGCACATGCTTGATGAGTGTGCGGCATCATCCAGATCCTCCGCAACTTTGTGCATGATCTGCAGAGATATCTTGGTTGGGTCTCTGGCTGGGGTTCTGAATGAGCTTGTCATAGATGAGAAGGACAAGAAGGAGAGAGTGGCCCAAGCGTGTGTTCCAGCTGCAAGATAGCAAGGATCCAATGACCAGCGTGCATCAACATACCACCTCTCAGGGGCAGCGGGGTGGTGCTGATGTCAACAACAAATCGTCTGTATGTCTTCTCTGGAACAGGCAGCTTCGAAGCCATGTTTGCAAGATACAATCACCCGGTAAGATGAACATATCTTCTTGCACAAGTGGCATGCATACATGTGCTAATCAGGATCAGGTCCTACCTAGGCACATGTCGTCACACTGTGCTGCCTTGGGATTGCTTGCATGACCAACACATCTACTTTTGATCATGAGATCCTGTTGATATCAATGGTCAGCATGCGCTGTGCATGACACAACATCAGCAACTGACAATGCTGCATTCACACGTCACAACATTGTAAGATTGGATCAACAATACAACATGGGTTTTGCATGTGCACCCTTTGTCAATAAGCTCAATTTTTGCTACAGTTGCCTGTCTAAATGTCTATGCCACTGAATGCTGTCTATATCTCCAACATCTGCAGACATAAATAATTATATAGAGCTGGGGCGGGGGCGTATCAGCATCACCTCTACAGCTGTACTATCAGCCTGGGTCTGCTCAGCCAGAGGCCTTTGCATGGCTCACTCAGCCAGGGGTGTACTATGGAAACTTCAACTGGGACACCACACAACACAGCAGAGAGTTGAACCATCTGAAGAACCACAGACTACTGCCATATAGCAGCTCACGCACAGATGCCCCAACCCTGCCGACTGTCTGTGGTGGGGCCTTGGTCTAGCCTGCACATGCAGCAGAGCTTTGCTCATTGTTTGTGGCTTGGTCCATTGTCCCACTGTTGTCTGATTGATGCTGAGAAACATGAGCCTACAAACAACTTCAACAACACAGCCATGTGCTGTTTTTTTAATTGGCTGCTTTGTGACTGCGGGGCTGTATGCCACACAAGTGTTGTTGCATTCTTCACGCAATGGTGCTCCTGTCCACTGGGTGGAGTTGAGAGCGTGGGTACCTACATGATGCTGTTTCGGCTGGACAGCAGTGCTGCGTACAATGCCTCCTCCCAGTATGCTCTTGAAGAAGCACTGCTTCTGCAGCACACTTGCAGTTGCATAAGAGGCCAGCTCTTGGGCTTGCTGACACTCTTGCAGCAGGCCATGTCCAGAAAACCAGTACTATCACACCGTGGTAGACATACTTGCACATGTGTGTGTTTGCTCTGGCCATTTGATTTCTCAGGCCTGCATATTACTCAGGTGCAGCCATTTGCCTGGTGTGCAGGGCACTCAGCCAGTACTACCTGTTGCTGCTGTTCCCCAATAAGGTGCAGTGCATCAACAGAGTCAATGGGCAGGTGAAGCAGGAGCTAGCTCTGGCGCCCTCCCGTGCCCCTCTTGGCGGGGCCTCAGACATTGGCCTTAGGCCAGCGATGCTGCTGAAGGCACCCTGTACCTCCTGTCAGGTGTGATCATCACTTCAATGCACACAGCATTTCATAAGTGTATGGTGCACATGGGTTGGTAGCATTGCCTGAGCATGATATGTAACAAGGGTTTATAGCGTTTCTTGAGCACAGCATGCACATGGGTCTGTGTCATTTCATGAGCATAGCATGCGAGTGGGGTTATAGCATGTTGCTGGACATACAGGTGGTGTGCATGCTTCACATGTTGCTATCTGTGTCTGCATGATGCATCTGTTGGGCTTGCAGAATGAGGTTGAGTTGTTGTAAAGGAGTATTGGCCTCCTGTGCAAGCAGGTATGTATGAGCTCAACATCGTGCTCCTTTTTTTTGATGTCAAAGACTTCGTGCAGGGGACAATTTGCAGGAGATCACAGTGCATGAGGAGTCCAGAGACATGTGGCGCATCTACCTTGATCAGCAGGACTACAGAAATGCCTTCAGGCATTGTAAATCCCAGGTGCGATCTCCTGGTCAGCCTTCTTCCACTTGTCTGTGGTCAATCGAGGTTGACCCTGTGGATCACTGCTGCCCATCACATCAGTACGCCATCAGACACGCCTGCCGACGACTGTCTGCTGGCAGGTGATGGATCTTGTTCTGTGAACATCTTTTCTGTGAACTGGATGTCAGCTACTTGCCCCTCGGCCCTGCAGCAACTTAATGACAATGGCTTTCGTTCTCTCTTTGTGGCTGGTTTGCTGAGCTGGAGGTACTTGTGTTCTTCTTTGCCTTGAAGCTGCTGCAACAGGTCATCATTTGCTGCAACTGCTCGCGCCGCCGCGTTACAGGCCATCATGTTCTAGTGATGTGATAAGCTGTCAGGGGCACAGTCAGCAGCGCTGATGCCAAACCTCGTGTGGCCGCATCATGAATTTGTGTGTTTGCCCTTTTCATGTCACAGCGATGGGCTTCTAGTGATGTGGTAGGCTGAAGGCTACACATTGAACAGTGCAACAGCCGAAGCCTGCTTTGGTGACAGGGTACAGGGTATCATATCAACAATACCTGTGCTTCATGTTCTGCAGCAGCTGTTTGATGTGGTAAGCTGAACACAGTGAACAGTGCTGTCTTGTTTTGTGTACCTGCGCCTCATGTTTCACAGCAACCATCTGATGTGGCAGGCTGAAAGGGACACAGTGAATAGTGCTGAGCCGAGGCGTGCTTTGGGGACGGCAACTTTGTGGGAGGCTGCTCGGCTGCTGGGCAAGGTGACAGCGGCGGTGCCAGCCTTTGAGGAGGTGGTGCTGCGCTTTGTGGAGGTCAACAGCCCCCAGGCGCTGCAGGCTTTCCTGCAGGACCAAAATGGACTCACTGGGACATGAAGACAAGGCACAGGTCGCTTCGATCCCCTGCACGTGCTCTATGCTTGTCACAGACAGCTAGCCAGGCTCTGAATATAGTGATCAGTGCTTTTAAGTATTCTATCAGGTTGTTGTTGCAACCCATCAACCATCGTGACAATTCATCCAGTATGTTGTTGCAACGCAACATGGTTAGCAGGATAAGTGTAGCAGGAGCTTGATACAGGAGATAGTGCTGCTGCTGCTCAAAATGACCAAGCTTTTCAAGATAACTGCTATGAATAACTGCCGCTTCACAGCCTTTTCCATTTGCTTGGGCTACTGTGTTGGTTGTACAGCACAGCCGAAACAGGCAGTCCCATGCGTGATTCTGTGCATATCATTGCCGGATCATTGGTTGTAAAGCGCTGCGCCATTGATGGCTGTGCCAAGGGTTGCAAATGTTGGAGCTTCACTGATACCATGTAGTCATGCTTGGATACCAATGCTATTTAAATCATGGATGGAGATCCAACGCCATATGTGTTGCCTGGCAGAAGCTGACTGACCTCTATTGCTTCTTTGCAAAGCCTGCTATAATACTCCTCCCCCCCCCCTTCTCCACCCCTCCAGCCCCCAGACATCCATGTCTGGGTGCACAGGCAACCATGGTGGGCACCTGGCTGTTGGAGCCTCTACCTAGACCAGCTCAACCGCAGCCTTCTAGAAGTGAAAGGGAAAGGGGAACCCCTGCCCACTGGCCCACAGTCCAATGGGCATGGCCAAAGGGGGACTGAAGGTGCAGGAGGGCAGCTCAAAGGCACTATTTGCCCCTGACCAGCTCACACAGGATCTGCGGGTGTTCCTGAAGCGCAATGTGGATGTGCTGGATGTGAATGTAACTGTCAGCTTGCTGGCAGGCTATGGTCGCTTGGACGACCTCATGGAATACGCTACCTACCGTCAAGTGAGCTGTGTCAAGTCTTTCAGCTAGACTGCTGATGCCATGCCATGCCATGCCATGCAATGCAATGCAATGCAACACGATGCCATGCAACGCAAAGCAATGCCATGCCATGCCATGCAATGCCATGCACAGTGCACCATGCAATGCACCACGCAATGCTTTGGACTTCTCAGAATACTTTGTGCTGTGTTCAAGTTAGGGGCATGACAAGTGCCACACACACACACACACACATGGCCTGTGGTTGATGTGTGTCAGCCTGCACAAGCAGTCCTGGCTGTCTAAGAGTTCAGTGTGATGGCCCTGCACTGATGGCAGTGTGTCTTGATCACCTGCCTGCAACCTCACTCTATTGCTGCAACCTTTTCTATTGCTGCAATCACAAACTTGTACAGCTGCAACCTCTACTTGCATTGTGAGAATGACATGCCAGACAGGGTTGAGGGCTGGGCGGCTGCAGCAGTGCAGACTTTTGCCACTTCACCCCATACCTGGTGTAAGCATGTCATCTTGCACAGTTGTGGTGATGTGCAGGCTTGACCGTATGCCTTGACTCAATCACTCCTCAGACGGCGTAGTCTTGAGGTTTGTGATGTGTAGGACTGGGAAGCTGTGGTGGAGTACCTGATGCAGAGGGGGGAGGCAGAGAGGGCCCTCCCGGTGCTGCGCCGCCCGGGGGTCAGCCAGGAGCTGTGGTATAAGTTTGCCCCCACCCTCATGCTGCTGGCCCCCGCCCAGACTGTGGATGCTTGGATGACTGCCCAGCCTCCTCTTGACCCTCCCAGGTATGGCTGCACTCGTATGGCTACTTTCCCCCTTGTCAACCCCCCTCCCTGTCGGCCAACCTCCTTCCCTTATCCGTTTTCACCGTCCCCATGTCATCCCTGCCCCCCCCCCCCCGCCCCCCCTTGCCATGATTTCTTGCCTGTTGCACCACTGCTCTGCCTTCTCCCCCAATTCCCCTTGCCCCCTATCACCACCCCACTCCTCGGTCAAAGCAGGCCCCTCCCATGTCGTGACCTCACCCCTGTCATCCCCCCCTGCCGGCTTCCCTCCCTCATTTGCTTATGCACCCAGAGTCTGTGCACCTGCTCAATCACTGTATTTTTATCTCCTTTTTGCACGTTAAGCAATTTATGCATGCTGTCATGACATGAAAACATGTAAGGAACACCTGCATGTGTTCCCTCATGCAGAATACATGAGCTTTTCAAGATGCATTCGCCCTCTTGCATGAAGGGAAAGGTAGCATTAGCTTACATGACCTGTGAGCATGTCCTGGAAAGGCCGCCTACCATTGGAACCCCCTCTTCCCTGAGGTGTCCAATGGCTGTCCATGCATGCTGCTACGCCCCTCTCCCCCTCTGACCACCCTCACCCCCTTCTTGATGTGCTCACCGCCTGCCCTGCCGGCAAACGACCCACCCCCCTCCCCTCTTCCAGCCAACCCCTCTTTTTACCCACCCCTTCCCTCCCCACAACCCCCCATCTTGAGGTGTGCACTGGCTGCCCTGTGCAGGCTACTGCCAGCTCTCCTCAGATTTGCAGAAGACAATGCCCCGCCAGAGTGCCAAGCCCATGCCCTTCGCTTTGTGGAGTTCTGCATCCACCACCTGGAGAACGATGACCCAGCCATACACCACCTTGCGGTAGCGACCTCCTATGCAATGCTATGCCTTCATCATCAGTCACTCTCGCCAATCACTGTCATCATGACTCAACACATCACACCCACCTCCTTGTACAGAGGGTGTGTACAGGGCTTCACACTGTGCATGCCTGCCTGCCCTTGGTACCCATGAGAAAGAGGTGTGCCTGCCCTTGGTACTTGTGAGGAACAGGTATGCCGGCCCTTGATACCCATGAGGGAAATGGTATGCCGGCCCTTGGTAGCCATGAGGAAGAGTGTGCCTGCAGGCCGCTCTGTACTGCTCAGAGGAGCAGGAGGGCCCCCTGCTGCAATACCTGGCCAGCGCCAGGGACCTGTTGGGGCGCCCCCTGTACGACCCCCAGACAGCCCTCCGCCTGGCTCGCCAGCGCAACAAGCTGCAAGCCTGTGTCCAGCTCCTATGTGACCTCAACCTGTACGAGGTAAGCACCACACATCCACAAGATCAGGCCCCTGTATTGGTGTCTGCGGTGCAGTACGTTACTGGCTGAACAGTCACCTGAGAGCTGCAAGTGTCTGCTGTAGACAGCACAAAGCATGCCAGCTAGAGTTGTTGCTCACTTGCTGTTCATGACAAGGCTGAGGGATGAAGCTGCAGCTGCCGCACATGGTGACTAGTCTGCTGGGCATCAGTACCAACCATTCCAGCTAGAGTTGCCCCTCACCCCCCTGCTCTTCCCCCCCTCTTCCCTGCATGAACCCCCCCTCTTCTGCGACCCCCCCTCCTGGCTGACTGCGCCAACCCATGAGGTGGGCCCCCTCCACAGCCCTGCCCCCTGCACCCCCTCCCGCCCCTCAAGGGTCCATACATGCTGACTGTGTGAAGGGGTGTGGCAGGATGCTGTGGTGCTGGCGTTGAGCTTTGACATGTCCCTGGCGTGTGCCACCGCCAACAGGCCTGAGGATGAGCCCACCCTGAAGCGCAACCTGTGGCTCACCATTGCTCGCCATATTGTGCAGCAGCACCCCTCCCAAGACCAGGTCACCCATTACTACTACTCCCCCCCCCCCCCTATCCCTTGTATTGGCTTGGGCCAAAATGAAGCTCAGGTCAACCATGAGCTTCTCTCCAGTCAAGCTTAATGCCATAGTCTTTTCTTTTCTGTTCTGTATCACTTCCACATCTCGCTGCTCACTGCACAATAGAATATGCCCTGGGTTTGCACACCTGTGGCTTTTACATGGCATATATGACACAGGGCCTACATCATTCATCATCATTGAGACATGTGGGCAACAAATAAAAATGCTGTTATTTACTGCAGCGTAGTATACATTCTGGTTTGGGGAGCCAGCTGCAACTCATGCATTGCGTACAGAGCATACATGTCATTCATCATGCATACATGTCATTCATTATGCATACATGTCATTCATCATGCGTCATCACTGAGCTATCTGGGGCTTGTTGTGGTGCAGTGTCAACAATCGGTGCCATGCATTGCAACTGCAGCTCTGACTGTCTCTAGTACAACAGTCAGGCAGTGCAAGGAGTGACTATCCAGCAAAGCAAGTGCATCTCTCTGGCTTGCTGCATTACTCAGCCTGTCCCCCTTGAGCTCTGCTGATGTAGTTTCCTGTGGTGCAATGCGACACACAGCACTCAATCAAAACACGACTGCAGCTCTTGTTGTCCTCATGGCATCTTGTTCAGCCTGTATACATTGAGCAGACTTGAGGTGGCTTGGTGTGGTGCAAGGATTTACTTACCCTTACACCCCCCCAAACCCTGAATGCAGGAGGTGGCCATCAAGCAGGTGAATGAGTTCCTGCGCGAGTCTGGGGGCATCATCAAGATTGAGGACGTGCTGCCACTGTTCCCAGACTTTGTGAAGATAGACGCCTTCAAGGAGGCCATCTGCCAATCCCTGGAGGACTATAACAAGCAGATTGACCAGCTGAAGAGTGAAATGGAGGATGCCACCCAGATTGCTGACGCCCTCAGGTGACAAATTTGGTGGGCCGTAGGCAGGGTGGGGGAAGGGAATCAGGAAAATACTTAGGGAGGGCGCACCAGGAGAATAGGTGGTGGGGTGGGGGGGGACAGCAGGGGGAGATGGGTGGGGAAGGGTGGAAGGGGAAGGCAGGAAAGGCAGAGACTATGATTGCATGAATGCTTTTGCGGTCATCTGCTTGCCTGACTCCTTGCATATACGTTTCATTTCCAATACATAGTTTATAGTTCTTCAGGGCTGTCTAGGACTGACACCACTAAATTTGTGTTGAGTTCATGTAAATCTACTCAAGAGTGTGCTGAGTTCACGTGAATCAGCTCAGAGTGAAAGTACTGTGTGCTGATAGACTAGGTCAGGGTGGCATGTACAGGTTGTATTACAGCATGTCTGCACATTTCCGCATGTCCACGCCTGTCAACTTGAACTATGCAAGCAGCCAAAAAAACTGCTTCAGGCTTCATCTGGCACATTTGCTTTTGGGACATGGGTTTTGTTGCTGACCCTGCACTGTGACTCCCACAAGCAATACAAGAAGACTTTGGGGCTGCCAGCTGTCCCATGTGCTTGGGATTACTGTTTTTGATGCTAGCATACCACACAGAAACGACTAAGCGCCCATACATGAGTACATATGCTGGTGAACTGACCGGCCAGGAAGAGGAAGAGGAGCAACAGCAACTGTGCTGTGCACGCAAGTCTGTTACACCAAGCTAGCAAACTTCTGTCAGCTTTAAGCAGTTGAATCAGCGAACTGGGGCAAGGTATCTGGGTCCCTGCTTCCACACCTTGTATTGCCTCCAGATTGATGTCATGAGGATCTCATCACACAAGCCTCTCACCGACTTGTTGTCTTTGGTTTTCTTGGCTTCATATCTTTGCCGAGACAGTTGATTTGCCACTGGATGCACTAAGCTAGGACCTGATCCCGACTAGCAAGCGTTTGTGCTACTGATAGTTGTAACAGTTACACCTGCCACACGCTTTGCAGAAAGGACATGGCTGCTCTAGAGCACAGAGCAGCAACCCTGGACCTGTCAGAGGGGTGTGCTGGATGTGGGGTTGCAGTAGGGGAGGCCCCCCCGGCCACTGCTGGCATCTCAGGGGGCTCTGTGCCACAGTTCTACCTGTTCCCATCAGGCAATGCTTTCCACGGCACCTGCCTTGCCAACGAAGTCATGCAGCTGGTCCCCCAACCACGGCAGCAGCGCATTCACACCCTTCTCACACGCCTGTCTCAGGTATGGTATTTGGCTGTGGCACAGCAGCATCGAGCCCACTCACATGCCTAACATGGCCGCGCCCCCCCAGCCCCCGGCAGCGCATCCATGCCCTCCTCACTTGCTTGTCTCAGGTGTCAACTGACAAATGTGATGCACTGGGACTACCCTGGAACAGTGTCTCTCTGTTCAAATAAGTTGCATTAAAGGTGTCAGCATTACAGGCTCAACATGAGAGCCATCTATATTTCAAAGATGGGGCTACAGGTATTGCGTGCGCCTGTCATACTTGGCTGTGGGCCCCACCACTGGAGCGCTGAACGCACGCTTTGATCATATGCCTGAACCCTGGGCTGTGTTCGGGTAGTACAGGGGCTCCTAAGATTGCGTCCGAAGCGTCGACTTTGTTTCCTTACTGTGTAATAGTGCTGAGAATACATTTAACAATTTCCTGCTCATGATGAGGCAGGTACATGCAAGGCAAGTCGTGTCCCTCCAAAGCAATCTGTTCTGAGCATCCTTGTGAGGTTTGTTTATGCGACGCAATTGACAATCACGCACTGCAACACCATTGAACTAGACCTGGGGCAACCTGGGGGGCGGCCACCCCTGACTTGACCAAACAAAAGCTTCTTAGGCAATCTATCATCAGGCATTCTGAACGTATGACCTAGCCACCTGAGTCCTTTGCTTTGCAGCTGAGACTCCTCTGAGAAGGTGTTGCACCTAGTCAAAACGTCTTAATTTGGCACATAGTCCCACAAAGAAATGCCACAAATGCGTCACTGTGTACGTCGCTTGTAGTGTGGATGCCTGCCTGGGCAAGTGTGCGGCAGCAACACAATGCTGCACTTTTGACATGCTTGCTTCAGGCAGCCTGTATATGGCTAGTACCTGTCTCTGCCCTCATCACTGCAGGACCTCACCCACACTGTGCCCACACTCTGGGAATGATGCATCTGTGCAGTGCTTGGCTGTGCCCTCACATCAACAACAGACTCAAATCTGCACTTTGCTCACATGTCTTTTCTGGAAACTGCCTGTGTACAGTCTCTCTGCTGTATATCTCCGATTGTTGCATTATGTTGGATCAGCGTCCCTCTGATTTGCAGCTGATATAAAACAAAGACCTTTCCCAGGAGGCAATGCCAAATGAGATTTGCTGAAGTAAAATTTGCGTGGAAAAATTCTTGCATCTGTAGTACAATGATACAACACATCAAGTGATAGCCAAAGGAGCAACTTTGCTGTGCCGCAGGTGGCAGAGGGTGGTGGTCAAGCTGGTACGCAAGGTCCTGAGCCACCTACAAAAGTGGCTGATCTTCGGAAGGCCTTGGAGCAGGAAATAGCTTTAGAGGACCCGCACTGTGGAGAGATAGCAGTCAGAAATATATCAAAGCCGTTTGTGCGTCCTGATGAGGTCACAGAAATATCAAGCTGGGAGTTGTGATCACTCCAAAATCTAGATGTACCCTAGAAACAGTGGCAGGTCATCTGCGCCACCAATTTGCGGCTCCTGAAGGTCAGTTGGGTACACAAGCTTGGGTTTCTCCTGTATGCAACTTGACGGCGGTGTAGCAGGCAATGCAAGTATAGTCTGGGATCCCTCTGTCACCCTCACAGCAACCAGGTCAGCAACCTATCCGGCTCACACATGGCCGATGTGCTGATTGTATCTTTATTCACGTGTTGACACAGACACTGAATTCCGAATATATATTTTACAGCATGAGTTCAAAGAGTACTTATGTGCCGCATTGATGAGTGAAAACCAGAACAGAAAGACGCAGGTAGCAGGTTGTAAACACTCATTGCATGTTGCAACCTTCTGTGCGTTCTTGATGGTCACTGAAGCCACTACGGCTCAGCAAAGAGCCTGGCTGAGACAATAGTATTGGTTGACACGTTGTCAGAGGAACTGTTGGGACGACAGTTTGACTGATGGGCCTCGACACTATGGTGCAGGCTCTTCAAATATCTGAAAGGGCTGTCAGTGGCGTCATGACATGTGCCATGTGACGTTTGAAAAGCAACAAAAAACAGAGTCTGTAATGAAAGACAAAACAATTCTTGCATTGTCAAGCTGCTACAGCTGCAGAAACTTGCTACCACAGTGCAGCATCAGCAACAGCAAACAATAGTTACTGTAACAAGCTGGATACAACGTACGCATCCATCTGACAGCAAACCCCCTTGAGGCAGCAGACAGGAACACCAACATCAGTACGGACAAAGCAGGCTTGGACAACTACAATGATTCACACCACTCTCTCGCATTCTGAAACAGCTTCAGCCATGGACTGGGTCCATCCTTCTGCAGGCCTGCTGCTTTGGGAAACCACGGGTTTTGCCACATCAAGAAGCATCTTTCGGGATGAGGCATGATTGCCAGGTGGCGGCCATTGGGTGAACATAGGGCTGCAATGCCTTCCGGTGAGCCATTTGGATTGAAGGGATACTGCTCTGTTGCTACTTGGTCTGGGCCACAATACCTGCACATAATAACAGTAGTAATATGAATGACGCTTTTCAGCTGATGATGAGCTAGGTACATGCAAGGCAAGTTTTATCCATCCACAGCAATCTGTTCTGAGGCAGCACTTCCAGCCCCATCATTGCTGTGCGTCAATAAAAACCACCTATAAGTCATCGCCCTTTTAGGTGATGCTGTCGCTGTTGAGCAAGTGTGTTTTGAGTAAGCCTTAGGCAAAGGGCAAAAGGCTTGAAGTGGACAAACTGGGCTGAATGTGTGAAGGCAAGCTTCTATGGCACTCTGCACAACACTGCAACAGCTGCCAGGTGTCTGGCTAAGTTTTGGGGTGACAAACTGCCATGCATACGGCAACTCTGATCTTGTCATCATGATGCTCATAAGAAGCAGAAACAGCAGGGAACAGATGTGGGCAGGGGTTAACCTGATGGGTGCCAAGCCCCCTTCTAGGACAGTCTGCTTGACTTGGGGGTCTGGGAAGTGGGCCCTCCCCTCCCCATGCGCACACCAGATACCCATGCTGGCTCCCCCCATGCCCTGAAGGAACATCAAAACCGATGATGTATGTAACAATGGTAGTAGTGAAAGTGACAGTCAAGCTTATGAACCTGAAAATGACATTGACACTTCACTATATTCAAGCTCGTACCACACTGCCATACAGAAGCAGGCACAGGCCACAGGCCACAGGCCAAAAGCATGTCACTCAGTGGCAAATCCAATCTTTGAGCGTGCTGTCCGTTTCGGTACAAGAAAGGAACCTACAGCAGTCAGCAGGGGTGGGCGAGGGGAGGCAAACATGAGACCCAGCAGCTATCGCTCTAGTCAGGAAGGAACAAGAACTGCAACACACAGGACAAGCTCAATGTTGTAAATGCTTTACTGATCATGGAGAAGCTGCAGCAGCAGTGTTCAACTGACCTTAAGCATGATGGCCGGGCTGTCTTGCTGAATCTGCACAGTGGCCCATCTGCTCTCAAACCTGCCGCTTGTGTTGTGGATGAATCTGGGCTGGGCAGGGTCTGCCAGCTGGGACTCAGTCCCCGGGACCCAGCCTAGTAGCGCCATGAGCTGGCAGCCATTACATACCCCCAAGCTGAAGGTGTCAGGCCTGTACGCACACACAGCCAGTCAGACATGCTGTATGGTCAATGTGGTCGTCAACTATTACAGCGACTGATGCAATTGTTTGGCAGCTATGGTTGGCCTTGTTGGGAAGCAAATGGACAGGCCAGATGTACATCTGACGGGCCTTGCCATGTTGCATTGCTGGGTGATATCACTGCACATGATACATGTTTGCACATGAAGCACAATTGAAGCTTTGCGTTTGTGCATGGCATGCAGCATCAGAGGTCCTGCACAGCAGTCCTAAGTGAGATGGCAGTTACCACAGTACGCACAAATGAGCATTGCAAGCTTCGCAGTGGCGCAGGCAAGTAAGCACAAGTGCTCAGAATCTGATAAATGCCCACAGCTGGAAGTTGAACGAGGTTAAGGACTCATATCAATGACTTCACATGAGCCTGAGTGGTAGTGATGGTGCACCTGGCGTAGAAGGCCTTGAAGGCATCAGAGAGGCGGGTGTTGCATCGGATAGTTCCAGCCCAGCCCTTGGCGCTGTCCATCACATCTGCGTAGCTGAAGCCGCCCACAAACACCACTCCTGTACGACCAATACTTGTCAAGGCATTACCACTGCCTGTCAGCACGACTATGGGTTTAGGGCTTGGGGTGAGCAAAGAGGCAGGCTGAGGCACAGATAGTCTTGCTAGCCTCCCAGTCCCCCCTGGCACTCCCCAAGGACATCTGCAGAGGACAGCGATGCAGCCAGAAGCTTGACGGAGCTGCAAGACATGAGAACAGAGACAGGAGACCAAAGCCACTGGTCCAATGCATTGCTCATACACACACTTGGCGAACTTTTTGTACTTGGGAGTGGAGTTTGTGACGGCCTCTGCAAGTAGGCACAGCTACATGTCCTGAATAGGGTCTGCTATGCAGTGCAGGTTTAATAGACGACAAAATACGTTTTCTGACAACAACTATGGGCCATGGTGATGGTGCCATTGCTGTTGTCAGGGAAACCCAGGTTGGCTTCGTCAGGCCTGCACTGTTCATGATACACCCTTCTCAGAACACGTAACTGTGCACTTCTGCAGAATGACCATCACAGACATCCATTTTGCACGTGACACAGACAAAGTGCTGCTGTGGTTGAGGTGTTGGAAGATGTCGCATGTATAGTATCGTGAAACTCACCAGATTGGCTATCACAATAACCCGCCAGACTGATTCAAAAGGAAGGGCAGTGTCTGCTGCAATGGCTGACTTCATCTGGTATGCAAGGCACACATGCAATGCATAGCATACTCCTTTGTCCGTACCCTGCAGGTTATGCAGAATGAGGACAGCCTACTGATCGACTGTCCCCATGTTGCAATGTTGCAAGCGGTGTATATTCACGACACGTACCCCAGGCAGAAGGGTGTGATCGTGGAAGCTTGCTGTGGAGAGTTGGTTCTGCAGCATTTGAGAAGACAAGGCTGATGCCCAATGCACCCCCCCCCCTCCCCTTCTCCCCTCCCTCTGTGTTTGCCATTGCCTGCAGCGGATCACAGGCACCTGCATTGACGAGGCTGACGCCGCCGCCCCCCCCAAACCCACCCCACTTGACATTGCCAAGTCAAAGAAAAACTTCCCCAACGAGCTTGGCTTGGATCACATAAGACAGTATGCTTGGATTTTGAGTCCCAGTCTTTCCTGATTCTACTGTCGCAGTATTCTCTGGGTCTTGTTCTTACCTTGAAAGGAGTCAAGGGAGGCGCGGCTGTTGAGCAGGTCAGACATGGTGACGTCCCAAGGCTCCATGCCACCGCTCCACACTGCAGCTGCCATCTCCCTGTCCCCATTGCTGCCTTCCTCCCTGATCACTGCCACCCTCACTTTCCCTCCACCCTGCATACCACATAACAACCACTTCCAACTACGATGCCAACATGCAACCCTTGCCTTGTTTCCACCCGCCACACTGTGTACAACAATTCACGCTCATGTGTACATCAGCATCTGCCCACACCCTGTGCCGCAGCAGACACACCCTCTAGTACAGAGAAGCTATCAAGGGCACACAAGAGTATTCATCCTCACACTTGCTGCAGCATGCACACCTGCAACCACAATCAACTACTGCACCCAGTACCTCAGCACCTGCCAGCTGCCCTCCTCTTGGACCACGCCATAACTCAACTGAGACCAACAACCTGTCTGTCTGTTGTTGGTCCATGCTGCAGAGCGTCACCACTGCCATCCGGGCAATCTATGCACAGAGGCCAATCAAATGCTAGTACAAGAGCAAGGGTGCTCAATGATTGCAGAATGTTCCATATTGCATGGTGCCTTATAGCTCCAGGTGCTTTAGGCCTTGCCTGCTCCCTGTGGGCACAGATGCTCCTTTCATGGCTCCTGCTGGTGTAGACTGGCCTCTTCTAGGCACTCAGCCAATCTAAAGCTTGGGGTCTGGGCTGAGGACAGAGCTATAGGGTAGGGTCCAGGTGATGATGATGCAACAGACAAACCTGAAGCTTGCAGACAGGAGGAAGCTAGGGAGGGTCCAGGTGGGGTTTGCCACTAACGCAACCTGAAGTTTGGAAGCAGGGGTATAAGGGAGGGTTCAAGTTGAGGCCTACCAGTTACTGAACCAATCTGAAGGTTGGAGTCAGGGTGACAGACGAGCACATACTTTTTGCAGCAAGCTGTGAGAACAAAGACGTGTTGCCCACTGACGGCAATTTGCTAGTTCAAGGACAGGAGCATAAGGGAGTGCCCAGGTGGGTAGGTGCTGAACCGACCTGAAGTTTGGAGTCTGGGGTGAAGGCTGGGGTGTAGGGTAGGGTCCAAGTGGGGGCCTGCCGACTAGCCTGCACTGCCTGCTCTGCATTGACACACTCCTCTGCAGCCTGTAACCTCTCCAGGTGGAAAGCCCCGGCCTCCCACACATCCCTCAGCTCTGCAGTGCTGCCTGTTACAACACCACACACAACCATGAGTCAATTTTTGAGAAATGCTAAAAAGGGTTTTATGCACGGCAAACATGCCACACGCAACAATTAGTTGAGTCTTGACAAACGCTAAAAGGGGTTTTATGCACAGCAAGACTACAATGTCAGCATGGGACATGGATGAATGTGCAGCATTCTTGATCAGTGTTCGTGTTTGAGGCAGATGCGCAACTGGCAATGTGGCTTGCTTAGTTGAGCAGTGACGGTGCCTGTGCTGCTGCCTGACCGCACAGGCAGTCACTTGCCATACAGTCACAGCTGCCTGCATACAAGCCCTGCTTGCCAGACACACGATAGCCCTGTGCTTCCAGCCACTAGATGTAAAAGTGTCAATGCACTACTCAGCAGCTGCCAGCTACTGAGCAACAGCGGGGCCCAAACTGCTGAGCACTGAAACTAGCAAGCATGTTGGCAGCACGCTGACAACGCCGGCAGGACATTGATCACAATGCTAAACTGCTGGAATTGATGCATGACAGCCTGCAATGACGGTAGCACATTCAGGCACTCAACAAAGGTGGCCTCACCTGATATCTGCTGTGCACTGCTGACACTTATACTGATCTTAGCATCTGCAGTGACAGTGCCAATGACATTTGCCGGCAGGCCAGCATCTGTGTAGGCTTGCAGGACCTTCTGCTCGCTGGTGGGGTCCACTTCAAGCACCAGCCCCAGTTCCTCAGCAAACAACTGCCCAAACTGATCAGCTCCTGCACCACCTGCCAGATCCACCTGCACCCACCATTCATTCATTAACCCATCCATTCATCCATCCATGCATTCACCTTTTTCTGTCATGCTCTCGATCATTCATTCATTCATTCTTGTTCATTTATTTGCACATACATTCAGTCATCTGTGCATCTGTTTGCTCATTCACTCAGTCACCTTGTCATCCAAACAGAATCCTCTTATTCTTTCTTTGTTTGTTGCGTTGACAAGCATGGCCATACTTGCTTTGTTTGTTGCGTTGACAAGCATGGCCATACTTGCTCAACTCTGCTGACAGACCTGCTTATAGTGCAGTGCAACTGAAGTACCCTGCCTGGTGCAAGCAAGGCATAGGAGCACCAGCAGAGGCAAAAGCAGACTTCATTCACGAGTGATGTGATGCCTAATATCCTGTCAACAGTGAGTATACGTCCACTCAGGGGCTGCAGCTGTTGTGCAGAGGCAACTGACCTGAATGCCACAGTTGCCTGCGAAGGCTGCCTCCAGGAGAGTCACAGCAATGCCACCATCGCTGATGTCATGCCCAGCTGAAATCTTATCTTCAGCAATGAGGCGCTGGGTGGTCTCATACATTGCTTTCAGGCTGCTGACATCTACATCAGGGCTGTCGTCTCCTAGCTGGCTGTACACCTGCACTGCCCAAGCCAGGTTCGGTATGCATTCCAGCCTGCTTGTTAGCTCAGTGACACGATTCGCTGAGCACTCATGCAAAGCTGCCAGTAAGGTACCCATGCAAGATTCAGCATGCTGTGGCATGTAACAGAACTGCATGCATAGTGGGTCAGCAGATAGCTGTACAAGCAGAGAGAGAGGCAAGTAGGCAAGCACATGCGTTCTTGATTGGTGACTTTTCAGTAGTGTCAGCCAGTGCCATGCATACTAGACCCCAGTCAGTCAATGTCAGGTGTCCTGCACAATCAAGTGTCAGTGCATTGCATTGTATAAGTGTGAGGTCACTGAATAAAGTGGTTGGCATTTCAGCAAATCAGCATGAGCCTGTACTTACACAAATTCACCTGATATGTGGACAACCTGTCATGCCAACATAGGGAATGTAATGAACAAACATTGCTGCCCTAGCATGATACCTTGAGTGCAGCTCTGTGGGGCGGGTGGTCACTTGATGCATACATCATGTCACACAGCTTTACCAGTACTGTCATCATTTGCAGTGGGATGCTGCTGGTAAGGATCAGGCGACAGCGACAAGAGGAACAAGCAACAAGGGTGGAATGGTGCTGGAGCATGCTACTGGAGAGGAAAAAGCAACCAGTGGAGTGGAGTGCCTGCGTGCTACATTTTGCTCACACCGCAGGCTGCCTGAATATGATAAAGGTTTCATGATGCTGTGCAAAGCATCAATGTGTTCATTCACCTGCCAGAGGCATGAGCCACCTAGTCGTCTGTTTTGCCATTGGGCCAGGTCCACATGAATGAGCTTCCCACTGCCTGGCAGCTTCAGGTCAGGTGTGACGGTCTTAGTGATGTCCAGGCAGGTGACGTAGGCGCTGATGACTAAGTTACCAGGTGCCATGACTGTCTCCCCGCCGGCCGATGCTGCCATGGACAGGCTGTCTTTCCCTCCATCACATGCCACCTGCACTCAGTTATACCGATCCAGTCGCTGATCAAGGGTTACAGCTGAGTTGATCTAGGGATCAACGATCTGTTGCTCAGGCATGTGAGCAACTGCATGACAGCTGGGAAAATGAGACAAAGTAGTCATCACTAGTGCTTAGTCAGAGCGTGAAGGTGTGTGTATATGTGTGCAACATGTGAGAGATGTGACTGCAAGCCTGTGGTCACTCAGCACCTGGAGCTCAACCATAGCTTCCTTGAGGGCGGTGGCAGCTTCATACATAGCTACGCCTTCCGAGGCCATCTTGGCAGCATACATCCAGTTGACAGAGGCCTTGATGTCCGCCAGGCCAGTGGACTGGGCCCAGACCAGGTTGGTGAGGGCTTCCCCCAGGCACAGGCGGGCCATGGCAGGGGGGTTTATGAGGCCCTTGAGGGGCTGCTCTCCAATGGCAGTGGCGGCGCCTGTTAGCCCAAAGTGGCTCTGGGCCATGACAGCCACATTGGAAATGGGCAGCTGCAGAGGGCCGACACACTGCTGCTGGGCCACCAGACCTGTGCCAACCAACACATGCTCAATATTGAGGTGTTCCTGTTGGCTTGACGATATTGATATTGCAGGCTGTAGCGGTGTGCTAGGGTCTGGCTAACGCATAGACGGCGCTTGAGTAGTTCCTGCCGGGATGCAGCTTTACCCAGACCAAGGCTAGCAGAAACTGTCACCATGTCTTAGCTTGCCATGTCATGGTGGTTACCCTTGGTCCGGTGCTGCCCTATCACATGAAGACAACGTCTAATCTTTGACTGTGCACCCTGTTACACTTCAAGTTCTCTGATGTTTCTCCCAGCCATCCTGATGGATTGGAAGGCATGCAGGAGTTACGATGAAACGCACTCGAGCAACAGCATAGCCTGTGCCAAGCATCTGGATGCCTTTGTTTACGGCGTGCATTGCTTGCTGCAGTGACTCAGGCAGTATAGCAGGGAAGCAGAGGCGAGAGTAGTCTGCAAGCAGCACTTGGTTTTGCAGAGCTGATCAATGCTGTGGCCAACCTGTGACGCATCTGTCCACCTTGGTAGTGAGGAAACGCTTGGAGTGGACAGCTGGCAAGCTCAGCACTTTGGTTAGGGCATCCATTACAGAGGTTCCTGCACACGCACAGGCAAGGATCAGCCATTCCACACCACAAGGATTAAGCAACCCCTCGTGGCCAATTACAGCTGGCCCTGGCAGGCCTGTCACACTGGGAGGGGAGAAAGGGGGAAGGAGAGGGGGGGCCGTGCTACGTCACCCTTGCCGTGTCTCATGCTTGCTATGCGGCTGCATATGTGACCAGCATTGACCAGCATCTTATCTGATATGAGACCTGTGTTGGCAGACTGATGGTGCAGCATGGCACTGCAAAAGGAACAAATAAAACACAACACTGACTTTGTTTGCTACCAGAGGTGACTCCAGGTGCCAACAAGGTGCCTGGCACAATACCCACAGCAACGTCATCCTCAGGATATCATATGTACCCTTTGTTTCAGATGCAGTCTTTCCGTTACTCAGTTCTTTGACCAAGAGAAATCGGACAGCGGAGACCGGCCATAGACCACGGCAAATGTGATACACACATTTCATAAGAGCACAGCGGTTTCAGCTGTCTCAGCAAGGGGTCAAGATACTGCTCACCTTGGGGCAGCTGGTGAGCAGCCAGCTGAGGCTCACAGCGCTCAAAGTTGTACGTCTTGCGCGGCATGTCTCCGAGCACCTTTTCCAGGTCCAGGTCGACAGGCACTGGATCCTCAGGTGCTTGGTTCTTGTCTTTCAGCACAATCTTGCCACTCCCATCAATAGTTCCAATCACCTGAATAACAGCATCACTGACATCTGTAAGTATCTGTAGCAGTTTATGCACGTGCACAACATGGTCTGTAGTGTGCATTCCTCTGTCAGCTGTACAGCTGGGTCAGTTGCACACAGGATGCTCAGCACGCTGTGAGATGATGACTTGGTATGCAAGTTCACAGCATGCTGGGTAACATTCTGTAGCATATACCGCGCATCGTAGCGCACTATACTGGGTGTATACTGCATCAAATGTAATGCAAGCTGTGCAATGCTATGGCCGGGGATGTACAAACCTGCATGTTGCACCGTTCCCTCCTGCACACCTCCTCCAACAAGGCCCGGGCCTCGGGCTTGATCAGCAGCGCATCATTCTCCTGGTACTCTGCGCCCCAGATCTCCAGCACGCTCATGGTCTCGTCTCCAAGTTTGATGGCTCGGATGTCGATCTCAGCCCCCAGTGGGTAGATGATCTCTTTGACCACATTGCAGTTGCCGCCAGCACCTTGGTCGTGGATCTGCTGGATGGGGTTGTTGGCACCCAGCTCCACACAGGCGCGCACCACCCGCCACAGCTTGTTGGACATCTCTGCATCCCCTCGCTGCATGCCACAACACAAGTGCAAATCTTTATGTCAGAACACCTTCAGATGACGCTGCAGATGCCACAGTTTTGACTGCACCCCATTTGCCAACCTCCAAGCATGAGCTTCACCGCTGGTGCTATGGCATGGCTTAGGCGCCAGTTGGAATACTTCAACTGGCGGCTCAAGCCCTACCAGAGCACCAGCGATGAAGCCTGTTCTTGAAGGTATGCAGATGGAGTTGCAACCAGAGGTGCAGCATTTGCAGCGTCAGCCAGCCAGCAGGTATACCTCTGCTGTCACAATCAGCTGTTCCTGTCTCAGAACACTTTGCCCTTGCTCTGGTGCGATCCTTGCAGACCAGCACACTGTGTGCAAGGCATGCTTATGCAATGTGCTGTCTGCTGGGGTGCCACCTCACAAGAGGCTGCTGCATTGGCACACGTCATGCAGGCATAAGCACAAGCTTTGTACTGCAGGATAGGAGATGAGGGCGCAAAGCTGCTTGCTGGCTACAGATTCCATTTCACCCACCCCTTTAGTGCTGCAGCATAGTTTCCCACTTGCTACCCAGCACATGCAGTGATACTGACGAGGATCAACAACACGCATAAAATGATCAGGTATGCTGCCATTGTAATTGGACTGCTGACCTGAGACAAAATGCATATCAAAACACAGGCAGACACTTGGCACCGGGGTGGCAGACAGCAAACCTGTACAGCAGTGAAGCGACGCAGCAAAACCGCTAACAAAAAGACCTGTACAGCATCCAAAGTCGAGGAGTGACAGCAGATTGCAGACCTGCACAGCATTGAAGTCCAGTTCTGCTCTTGAGGATCCTCCGCTAGGTACACTCGAGGCGGCGCCTCCTCCCATCCCAATGCGATAGGCTGGGCCCCCAATCTTGATGACCAGCATCCCCACCTCAGGGGGATTCTTTTCCAGATGCCGATGATCAATCTGCCCAATGCCACCACTGCAGCATGCAGCAGGTAGTCAAGGCTCCGCACACGCGTCTCTAGTCATGCACTGCTTTATTCAGGACCCCAAACAAAGATGTCTGAGCTAACGGCAGGGACAGGGACAGGGAAAAGTAACAGAGCAGCCTGTTCAATCACATATCTGTGCTGACCTGGTCATTGCATTGCAGACATAGGAGTTTTGCGCCGGGCGTCAACAATGCTGTGGCAGATCTGAGATGCTATGTCTAAGCTCATGATAGTATCAACGCTGCAGCATACCACTTCTATGGGTGACCAGCTTGGTGGGTACAAGCTGCACGACTAAGTAGACATGGCAAACACACCTGAAAATGGAAACGCTGCTTGACTGACTTGACCTGGCAAACATAGTCGAGCAAAGTGTGAGTTGCTTGACTGACTTGGCTTGGCAGACAGACCTGAACATGATGGGTTTGATCCATTCCCTTCTGAAGCCATCAGGCACACGCATGCCGAAGGTACGGGTGTAGCCAGCAATCAGCGGCTCTCCAAACTTGTTGCCATAGTCGGAGGCGCCATTGCTGGCATCAATCAGGATCTGCTGAGGGGAAGCTAGGTTAGCTGGGTAGACTGCAGATGGGTCTTCCCACGACTGGGTGAACTTGTCTAGCAGCAGGTTGCCGACACAGTAGCCGGCGGTGGCAGCCCCCATGATGGACCCAGTGCCGGTGGCGTGGGTGTCACGGATGCGACCCCCAGCACCTGTCTCAGCTCCTGCACACAGTTGCAGTAAGCTATTGATGCCATGCAGGATATGATGTTGCAGTGCTATGCTTGGCAGGAGAGTAGATGTACACACGTTGCAGGGGGCACCAGGATATTTGACGGGGTGCATGCACACATTAACGGCAAAACATGGGGGGGAAAGGGGGAGGATCCTGAACTGCCCAAGCCCCTGCCCTGGTGTAAGGACCATTGTCGCATGCACATGTTTAGCTGCAGATGAGCTAACAAGATCAATGACTCACAGGTAGCGATGACAAAGGGTGGCCTGATGGGAATTGGCCCCATCAAAAGGGTTTCTTGAGGCAGCCATCACACTCCCAAAAGTATCTTCTTCAGATGGAACATTCATGCACCTTCCCGTGCAGATTACACATCAGGTGCCAACACAACAGAGATGACATGTTGGCTCCCCACGTATGTAAAGCCGTGGACCGTAAGAGAGGTAACCTGGGTAAGGAGCAACAGCACAGGGGAAGTTGTGGGTCTCTGCCGTCAGCAGGATGTCCCAGTCGCGCTCCTGGGGCTCCAGAGCTGCCGGGCCAGCCTCTGTGCGAGGCAAGATGGGCTTAGTCTTGCTGCCCCTGTAGTACCACAGCCTGCCGTTGGCGGCAACAAAGACAGGGTTGCTGCTGCTGCCCGCGCAATGCACAGCATGCTGTCGTCAGCTACCAAGGACTAGGTTGGTGTTGTTGCTCATGCCAATACTTGCCCATGCAACACATAGGCTGCTGTAAGCAGCAGCAAAGATGGTTTTAGTTTTGCTCTCACATGCAACACAACACACAGCGTGCTGTAAGCAGCAACCAAGGGAATGCTAACAGCTACACATGGTTGAAGATGAAGTTCCACATGGACTGGCTGGAGCTGCTCATACTGTACCATGTTAACAAAGTAGAAAGATAGACCTGTGCTTCAGAGCAGATTCCTGAGGAAGCATGGTCTGTCAGCACGAACGCACTGTTGTGAGGTACAGAGCATTGTTTTGGGAAGAGCAAACAGGGCTCAACGCACATCCCAAGTATGACCACCCATGAGTATGATGGCTCACCTGATAGCAGAGGAGTTGTCCTTGAAGCCAATGACTGAGTTGCCTGGGTTGGCTGAGAGAGTAGACTTCATTATTTTCATGAGGCTATCTGGCTGCGGCTGGCCGTCAATCACAATGTTGGCCCCGAAGAACCAGTGCCGGCTGTGCTCGCTGTTACTCTGAGCCATGTCAAAGAGCTCAACATTGGTGGGGTCCCTCTTCAGGTCGTCCTGGAAGAGGGCTGTGTAGTACTTGAGATCCCAGTCATCAAATGCCAGACCTAGCTCCTGCAGCATCACGCTTGTCAGTGCAATTTGACCTTGCACCTGAGATCCTGGATGGTTGTATTCTTTGAAGTGGTTAAATCTCTCGTGACTGCATGATTGACCATGATGTTGTTGGTGATATCTCCACCCAGTCTGACAGCACAAAGCTATGCTCTGCATGATGCTTGTCTTTGTGAACAGTGTTGGTACCTGCACGTATTTAAAGAGAAAGCTAACAGCATGCACTCCTGAACCAAACAAACAGAATGTCTGATGTCTCTTTATCTGGTTTGAAGTGTGCTGGGAGCATCTAGGGGCCACGAGACAGAGCAGAACCCCTATTACTCGTTGGCATTTCTTTCAGCTATTGTTCACAAACACTCAAGGAGACAAAGTCCTTGCTCACCTGCAGCCAGCTTGACCCTCTTCAACGGCAAAACAAGCACTGGTGGCGAATGCATGATACGTCGACACTGTCCTGAGTCGAAGCACAAGAGCATTGTGACTTCAACATCACATTCCAGGATATTGCTAATGTATAATCACCTTACACGCGCTCGCAATCAAGTTTTAACCCAAGTGAAAGCAGACAAAAGCGGTCCCATGCAATTGACTACCACTGCAGCAGGTCACATGACAGCAACAGCACAATGCAATTAGGGTTGCAGGGGTCCAGCCCTGATCCCAAACCTCATTGATCTGCTCCATAGCCGCTGCGCCTTGCTCCATTATGGGAACAGTGAAGACAGGAGTGGGGACCACATCAGTCTTGAAGGACTGTAGCGGCCGAGGGTACACCTGCTCTGTCATTCGGTCGTGCACCTGCAGAAGGCTTTGTGTTATGTCCTCTTGACCCACGACAACATAGCCCTCCTATGCAACATTAGCTGCAAATATACTATGGACCATCAGGCATCACCAACGATAAT
The DNA here is from genome assembly GCA_036924285.1 of Asterella californica. Taxonomy (NCBI): domain Eukaryota; kingdom Viridiplantae; phylum Streptophyta; class Marchantiopsida; order Marchantiales; family Aytoniaceae; genus Asterella; species Asterella californica. Next base: position 51,122 of record JAYKYS010000196.1, read on the forward strand.
TTCATGTCTGGTGCCTCAGCCACACCCTCATGCGTTGCCATGGGTTGCAAGTGTGTGACTAGGTTTTGCTGAGCAGACAAGGTTTGTACTGAAGGACGGCCTTGGACATTGCATGTTTCTGGGCAAGATGTGTATGTTGCGGCAGGGATACTGTTCATTGTTCAGGTGTTTCTCCAGTTGTGTAACTCATGGGTTGCCAGCAGATAAGAAGCAACTGCAACATACTGCAAGGTGCTGCTCTTACCATAGCTGCAAAGGCAAGCTGTTGCTGCTGTGATATGGGCTTGCCAGCCTTTAGCTGGTATCTATGTGACTTCTCCATCCTAGTGACTTTGCCAATGCCACAGCTGTGGCAGATGGAGACTGCATTGGCTGACCAGGCTGTTGAGAAACTCATGCGGGGGCCCACCTCCACCACAGCTGTGGTCTCACTCTGCTGGTCAAACTGAGTGGCTGCAGTTGTCAGCTCAGGCTCAAAGGTTTCTGTCAACAGCCTGGTACATGCATATCATGTCAACATCTGACCATATGCAGGACTACTGCCAGCTTGCAAGCACAGCATGCTATGGTAGCATATGTGGCCTGTTGTTGTCAGCAAACCGAAACCAAAGCATGGACACAGGCATGTTGAGCAAAAATAGCTGTGGCACCTACCAGGTGAGGGTGGAGGCCTCCTCAGCCGTCAACGGAGAGGTGAATGCAATGTTGAAGCACTGCATTGAACAGCATTGAATGAGAGCTGATGCATCAGATGGGTAATCAAAGTGTGAGGGAGAATGGCAGAATGCAGCTCACCAGCTCAGCATCAACTGCCTCAATGCCTGAGCTCACTGTTTGCTGCACCTGTTTGCAATACCAAGGGTTTGTGGATACAGTTTGCAGGGTAGGAAGCAGATAACGTAAGGACTGGGGTGGCTGGTGGGAGTCACCTTGCGCAGCAGTGCTGCTGCAGCAGACGTTGACAATCCTGGATACCTATACAGCTGCACCACTTCAGCGGGCTCTTGTAATATGCTGGCAGTTGTTTGCCTGCTTGCAGGTGCCTGTAGCACTCATGTATAGTCAACGGCATGCGGCTTCTAAATGCAGCCTGTATGCAATGTCATGTCTTCATGCTCACCTGCTGGGAGGACACTGCAGCAGTGGGTCTGAGAGGCTGTGCTCTCCTTCTGCAGCCTTTGCAAACTGCAGCATAGCAAGGAAGCCCAGGGTAAATGTTAGTGTGGGCAATTTTGCGTACTGACGTCGTGGTGTCGCTTGAGCAGACCTGATACCACTAAGGGTTTTCCTCTGAACATGGACACTGCCTGTGTCGCGGGTATGCGGGCCCCATGTTGGCCAGATGTGGGCACCCTATGATAGTAAACAGCCATCAACCAATTGCCATTCGTTCAGGGGTGATAAGCGTGGCAACTACGCATTAGACTACCATTTTGCTGTCGGTGTAAAGCTTCCGGAAGTCGTCACAGTCTTCATCTGGCCTACGATCTCGACTGGACTGCTCGCAGGGGAGCCTATGTGACGCAAGTCTGGAAATCACAGCGACATGGCGCAGTCGCCACGCAGTGGATATTGTGGCATTGACCGCACAGACTGACTTATGTCCGACACTATGATGCCAGAGTGCCGCATTGATTGTCACGGCGGCAGGAATCCGAAATTTTGAACAGTAGGGTTGCAGTCTGAAGCTTTGCTGCAGAAGCTGCAGCCTTTCTTCATCACTTCGTCGTCAAAGCTAGCTTAATACATCTGGTAGCACATGGAAATCATTGGAGCTGCTCTTGACATTCCTACCTCGCTGTCAGCCGTTTTTGACAGCAGTGATGAGGACGATCTTGCAGCTTCAGAGGACCCGGCCCTCCACCGAGAGTCCAAGGACCCTGCGCAGACAAATGGTAGTGTCGCCACTTCCACTGCGGCGGCGATCGTGAATCCAGAGCTCCGCAGGCTTGCTGATGAGTATAGAGAAGCAGGTTGAGTTTGCTAGACTGAAGCCCTCTTGAAGCTCTGGATGGTCAGGAACAGCAAAGATACTGTTGTCCAACTGAAGGGGACCACTTGCACGAGCAGTTGAGCAGTCTAGGGTTGTCAACAGCTGTACTTTCACCTGCTGCTGCAAACAGCCTGCAAAGCATAGCGGCTGTAGCTCAAGAGCTTCGCCTACAAGGCTGTCAAGAAAACATGGTCTTGCTGGGTATCACACAGCTAAGGCTTGAAGAATGCCAGCTCGCCTGTGCACAGGTAGCATACAGCTTTTGATGAAGCTGACAAGCATTTTTGCCATTGGTGACAGGTTATGTGCTTGATATGCCTGTATGATGCAGCATGATTCACAAGAGCTGGCAGCCTGGCTAGCATGCCATCAGCAGGCAGCAGTCAAGCAGCTGAAGAAACTCAGGAGCATTCTAGAGTCTGCGCAAAGCACGGCTTCTGCAACAGCAGATCATGTTCAGAGGCACCAGACAAATACCAGCATGCTAGCACAGAAAGAACAGCAGTACACTTTGCAACTGCAGACATTGGAAGACAAGCTGACAACTGCCAAGTACTCACCTTTGGTAACATTTCAAGCTTCTGAATTCAAACAAGCAAGATGCCTTGTGATCACTTGCTCAGACTTGCCTGTCATCGTGATCTGGCCTGTGCTTCTGCAGTTGCGTCATAATGCCATCATGCAGAGACAAGCTCAGTATGACAAACAGACCAAGTTGGTGACAGGAAAGGAGTCCAGACTTGCACAATTCTTGGACTTGCCACCTGACATGACTGCAGCTAAAGCTGTTTATGATCACAACTTGCATGCTCTTTTGGATGCACGAAGGCAACTTGAGGAAGGACTATCGAGACTGTAGCATGCAGTTCTATCCACCTTCACCATAGTGTCATGTGCTTGATCCATGCAAATCACACTGAAGTAGTGTCCACTTATAGAACCTCAATCCTGAGCATCACACCCTCTATTGATTGCCTTCATGTCTGCCATGCTTATGCAACAGATAGCCTTGCTGCAATGATTCAGCTAAAGGAGTGAGACTTGCTACTGCTTGCCTGCTGGCTATGCTTTATCCCAACAGAATGTTGAATCTGTATGTTCAGGATCACTATTATAGTGTTAGATGTGTACTCTTATCAGCAGTGCTAGTATGCTGCTGTCCCCTGCTTAATAGACGGAACAAATGCTTGCTGATACCCTGACCGAATGGTTGTTTGTGCATAATGTGAATCCTCCAAGGTAGTACGGTCTCCCAGCCTTAGTGACAGCTCATCCATCATGAGTACTTTGCCCTGAATTGATCCATCCGCCACTGCCAGGGAACTGCTGCTGCATTTGACATAGCACCTCATTGCATCTGCACGGCTCATGACGCCATTCTGCAGGTACACACGTCTTTGGGCAAGAGTTGAATTCTTGACAGGATTGAGCGGGTCACTGTTGCAAAGCCAACAGCTTATTGGTACTGTTATCATGATTCACACTGCATGTTTGTTGGAGTTTGGTCCTAGCTAAGTGCGTACAGCCGTGATCTGTTGTCCACAGGCTAGATTGTTTGGGCACAGCTGAACAGCATGTTTGAAGATGGAGGTGCTAAAGGCACACATGAACAGCAGATTAAGCATCTGTTGACTGTTGCTGCAAAGTAGTGCTGACCTCATCAGTCACCTCAGGAGCTGCTACAGCAGCCAGCAGTGCTTCGCTGCAGATGCTGAGACAGCTCATGTTGCTGCTCAATGTCTCTTGCACCTTGTTGAAGGTTGCCTTAGCACATTCGGGACTCCAGTGCATAAGTCCCAGCAGCAGTGGCCACAGATGCCACCTCCTCAAGCTGTATTGGTCCCTGCTGCCTGTCAAGCACAGCATGCTGCTAAGACAGCTGTAGAAAAAGCGGTGCAGGCAGCCTGCCAACTGGATTCTGTAAAAATTTCATGTCACGAACATCAAGCAAGAAAGCCCTGCATCAAGCTGAGCTACAACAGGTATACAAGTAAATATCACACAGGGCAAGACCCACAGTCACCCCACATACTACTCCAGGACCTATATCCACTTGCAGACTCGTGAACGCGACAATGCTATGTCTAGGATTTGCCTGCACACATCATTTGGCTGACAACCAAACAGCGTGAAAACCTAGAAGTTGCCTTGTCAAGTCCTTCAGTGGCCTGCACAGTCTGTTTGAGCTTGGCAGCATGGCAATGAGCAGGAAGCAACCTTGGACCAGCTGTATGAGAGCTGGATCAGCACATGTCACTAGGTGGTCTATGCCTGTGCCGCTGCTGCTGCGTGGTAATTGCAGCAAGTCTGCTAGCTCAGGGCCGGCATCCTCTGCATTTGGCTGCTGCACACCTGCAATGGCTGGTGAGTCATCAAGCATGACTGCAGCATGCATTGTATCATGCAATCAGCAAGGATGTAGCAAGCCCTGGGCAAGATCATAGAAATCAACAAGATAGCACAAGCAATCTGCGGCATGTACACAGTACTGCTTTGCTGATACAAAGCACAAACAAGGCAGACGCATGCATGTGCATGGTGGCAAAGCTTGCAATCTGTAAGATGTGTCAATCAAAGCTCCTGGTCTAAGACTCTTGTTTGATCCAGACCATGTCACATACACAATAGCGATCCATGTTCAACTCATTCTGAGCACATCAATCGGCAGTGCTTCACGGACATTGTCTGACAGGACTCATTGTGAACACACCCTTGTGAATTGACCCATGTGGTCTCAAGGACAGTAAAGCCAGAAGCAGTTTGGTTGTGACATTGGGGAGGGGGCTGCAGAGGGAGCGGGTAGCGTGCCACTTACTATGTGATAGTAGACCAGATGCTGCTGGTGTCAGAATGCTCAGCTCTGCCTTGGCAGCTTCAGACAGCAGCTGCCGTAGATACAAGCAGCGAGCTGCAATGCGTAGCGCATTCAAAGTCTGCGGCATGTCACGCAAGCTGGTGCTTGCTGTTCTGCAAGCCTCATAGCATGACTGGTGATCCTGTGCGTCAAACAAACACAGATGACCATGGCAATCGAGCTTGCAAAAACGATGAGCATGATACACTGGCATCTGGTCTTGTTGTCACAGCTTGCCATCTCGTGCCGCATGATGTTTTGTTGCATCAGCATTGGCAGTTGCTGTCTCTGAAGCGCACTGGCAGTGCATTCAAATGCTTGGTGCAGTAAGGTGCTTTCTGGAGCACAGCTGAAGATGCTTGACTAGGGAGGGGTCGCCAGGCAGCAACTCAAGATGCACAAGAGCCAGCAAGAGACTGCACCAGGTACTCTGCTTTTAGCCTTTGCAGCAGGGGCTCATGCATGCGCAGGGCAGTGTCCAGCGTGGCCAGGGCCTCTGCCAGAACAGCTTCCGAGCGAGAGGCCAGCTCCTTGATCCCATACAGACCCCAAGTATGACATATAGCCCGCAGCTCCTCAAAACTGGCGTACAGTGCTACATCCAAGGGCTTGTCTGGGCTGACAAAGGACCTCCTGCAAATAGCAATGAGCACAGCAGCACTGAGCTATGGCGCATTGGGTCAGAGTCAGAAGAGTGAGAAGCGGAAAGTGAGGACAGGGCCGGAGGGACGGGGGCAAGACGAGACGGGGCCACAGGCGGGGTCGAGGGTGGAGTCAGGAGAGGGCGGGAAGGAGCGGGGGGGGGGGGGGGGGGGTGGGGAAAGGGTTTTTAGGTTCTCTTCATGCATCATTATTGCACCATGCAATACATGAAGTGATCATGTATGCAGCGTGGATATTTGTAGGTCTGCTATAGTATGCCACATACTACCAGCATTGCTTGTGAGAATGCAGTGCAGCCCTCATACTGATCCAGCTTAGCAAGGCCACTAGGTAGTCTGAAACAACAATATACAGGAACATCTGCATGCAAGCAACTGCGCAGTCACCTGGCTCTAGAAACAGATATGCCAAGATTCCTCTGATCCTTGACGATCGTTGTCATGTACCACTCAGCAATGGAGGCAATGACAGGCACAGAAGCACCGGCTGACTGCTGCCCCTCCTGCTGCTCATTCTGCAGCTGTGGAGGAGCAAGCTGCTGCTGCAAAACTGCCTTGCTGGGCTGCTGCTGGTTCGCTGTGCTGGGCGGCTGCCTGTCAGCCCATGTGTCATCGCAGGTACAGGTCAGCAGTGCCTCACGCACCAGCACAGAAGCATGCAGGCCTGTGAGGGGAGCAATCTGGTGAACCAAGGTGACCAAGCGTCTCACATCTGCTGCCAAGACTGTGGGTCTCTGTACCTCCTGCGCTTGCAAGCATGAGAAGTGGAAGCGATGGCCGCACTGCGGGGAGAACATGCAGCATCTGTCAGCTTCACATGGAGGAATCATCTGATCATGGTCAGTGGTGCTTGTGCAGAGACAATGGCCAGCAGAACAGACGCTGCTGATGATCATGAAACATGCGGTGCACTGAGGAGCAAGTGTAAAGTCCAGCTTGAGGGCAGCAGGCATACTGCAGTTAATTGGCTGGCAGAGGCCCCTTTGATCACATGATAAGCCCTTACACCCCAGATACCTCTGCAACATAGAGCTGCCTTTTCACACCACATACTTCTTCAACAAAACGCTCCTCCGCTTGCAGTGTCTTAGGCCAAAGGAAAGCCTGGGTTCTCTGTGAGATCTCTCTCGTTCACCTTGCCTAACAGCATAGCGGCTGATGCCGTCATGCAAACACGAACCATCATTGATACATACAAAGCCTGGAACCAACAGCATGACATGTAGTCAGCATACGTCAGAGCCTATACCTTGTCTGCAAAAGCCAGCTGGTTGATCATGTATCTGACAGCATCCTGCATGGCACTCCGCATGAACTCCTCGGGAACCATGACATACATGGCTGCCAGCTGCATTGGCGG
>JAYKYS010000197.1:0-57978 GCA_036924285.1 Asterella californica
AATAGCCAGTTGGCTGCTCGCTCTATATTACCCTGCGTCACTTTCAGTGCTCTGATTGCTTGATCTTGACTAAATCCCATGTTGGTCAGAAACTGTGTCGAGTCAGCATCAGGTGCGTAAGGCACCCCTTTGAACCTTCTGACAGGGGCCACGCTTGGATTGATGCTGCTGCTGTCTGACCTCTCAGATTGCTCCTCTTGTGCAGGAGGAGACATCGCAGGAACACTGCTGACATGTGCAGCCTCTTGCACATGTGTCTTGTCAAGAGTTGCTGGCTCGCCCTCTGATTGTACATCCTGCTGCCTCTGTGCTGTAGACAGACTGTGGGGCTTGCTGTCGCGGTCTGCATTGACCATTTGGAGGCCTCAGTACCTCATCTCCTTGAGGCTTGGATGACTTTTGAACTCTGCCTTTTGGCTGCTTGTCACTGCTGACTAGATCAACAGTTTCAAGCGGGGCCAAACAGGGCCGCTTCAGAGGTGGCGGTGCTACTTGTGGCAATACCCTCTTCTGACTTGACTTCTTTGCTGTCCCATTGCTGATTGGCTTGAAGAAGTTCAGCACAGTAGGAGGTGCCCTGGCAGCATACAAGCCAGCTTACACATTCAATTGTGCATGCTGCATCGTCCAAGAATCTCATCCAATCATGCGTGAGCAAGCTTGTCCAGGACTGTCAAATGTGCTGCTGTGCCACGCCTCTGACACTATATACAAATTGGCACACAGGCAACTTTGAAAGACTTTCAGACACCATGGACAATATACATCTGCAAAACCAGCACGCCAAATCTGGACAGTATGTACACACTCTAGTTTCTTGCTTGTATGTGCTGTAGCTGTCATGCATGGATTGAGACAGAACCCGGACAACTCTCTGCACACTGCACCATATTGACCTGCGATCTGGCTTGACCTACTTCCTGGCTAGCTAGACGCATGATGACAGCTGACAGATTTTGTCCTGATGTGTTCTCAAAAACAAAGCGGTCTTTTGTGCAGTGTCATTCATTTTACTAAATGAATGTAGTCAATCCTGTCAGACAGCATGAAGCATATAGCTAGCTAGGCAAAAGTTCTTGTGGCCCACCTGTGTAACCTGCAAAGATGTGTACATGTAATGTGGCCAGTACCATGACTCACAACAACTGTGGCAGGCTGAAAATGGAGCATGCATGCGACGGCAGAGAATTGAAGTGACAAGCAGCTTTTGTCCGCCTGACAAGCACAAGTCCCGGTGCTGCCTATGTGGATGCACCTGAGCGCCTTGGAGAGGGACCTCTTGTCTATGGGGGACACAGGCTCAGTTCTGAGTGCACCCCCGGCACCCATGGCTGCAGCCTTCAGTGCCTCCTCTTGCAGGGCGGCTGAATCGGCGCAGGCGGCACCATCTGCTGGGTGCCTCATCTGGGCTTGGGCTGGCATGAGTGTCTGGACGGATGACAGTGTTGCCACCACCAAGTGCAGCAGATGTGCAGGATACCGCACTCCTGCACTACCACCTCAGGCATTCATGCTTGGAAGCCTATCGTGAAAGGCTTTCTGCTCAGAGCTGATGTTTGACACACTACACTCAGATTGCAGGCATGCAAGGCAGTGCAGCAATGTTGACCAAGAGCTGCATCATCAGGCTGAGGTTCTGACATACAACGCTATTCCTCAAAACATGCCCTACTTTTCTGTCTGGAATGCAGGGTCTTTGTAATTGTGGCTTCTGTCATTGACATGGTATATATGCATGGGACAGCTTGCGCAATCATGACTCACCCACAAGGTGCTTGCCAGCCTCAAGTTCGACACGCACAACCCGCATGGTCCTGTCGCTTTTGGACAGGCTGCCTTCATTGCGCTGCAGGATGTTCTCTAGTGTGCCCCATATTCGCACGACAGAGCCTGAGAGAATGGTAACCTGTGTCAGTCTTCGCCCCACCTGCAACACTGTATTCAGACTGCGGTGCTGTTGCCAACAACCTCATGCACTAAGTACCACCTTGATGGCTCTCAGAAGGCAGTGACAGAGTACCTTTTCCCTGGACATGCAATACTTTTGTGCTCTGTATACCCAAACCGTAGACTAGTTGAGTGTTGCAGAACCCCTGACAAACTGCCTGTGAGCATATGCAAGAATACTACATCATAGCAGAAGGCCAAGCCGCCCAGCCTGACTGAAGCTGATCAGATTACAGCTACAAGCAAAGATGTTTTGCCTCGTGGGGATATTGAGAACTGTACAAAGCCAAAAGATGAGAAAAAAGGCAGGAACTGTGTCGCAAAAGGGTAGCGGTGGTCAGTTGCTGGACCCTGAAGGAGGCAGGAAAGGGGCGGGGGTGGGGGGGGGGGGGGGGGTGTGTGGTGGGGATGGGGCGGGGAAGGGGACAGACCTGGCAGGCAGGCCCCTGCTGGCAGGAGGGCCCATGCATGCAGCTACTCAGGGAGCGATCATAAACATCCTTCCACCCTTCCTCTACTTCCTCAATGCTCACTCCTTGATACTTGGAGCTCAGCTCATCCACCTACGCTCCATGCAATCCTTACAGATGCAACACTGGCCACCTTGTGTGAGACAGATCAAGCGCAGACCAGAAGTTGTTTGAGCAAGTACACACAGCGCATGGATGCAGTGTATGAGGACAACCCAACAACGCATGCAGAATGTTTCAAGTGAAGAAAGGGGTCAGAGACTCAAGGCAAACATGCAGTGCCATGCCTTGAGTTGACAGACTAAGCCGCGACCAACAACATTGCGCAAGGCTGTGCAGTCTGCAGTGCAGACAAGGCAAAGCAAAAATGTGGGTTATCACCTCCATGTCAAAGAAGGAAGTGCCAGTGTTGGGCCGGCAGATGCTGAACATTCCAGGGGTGCCCACTTTCTGCAGTGCCAGCAGGAACATGGTTCTGCCAAAGATGGGCCGCCTGCTGCGCCTGAAGCCGCTGGCATCATCTGCGCCCTTCTCATGCTCTAGCTTCCTGCAGGCTGCCTCAAATGACATGCCTCTGTCAAAGATGATGTCATTGCGCTGAGTCTTGAGTCCATTGTAGGGGTCCACCCATAAGGTCTGCAGATGCGCGACAGCTGTATGCCAGAGGACGTCACACTGAAAGATTACACAAGGTGTTTCAAAGTTCTGTTGTACTGGTTGAGTGTAGCGACATCAATGAGCAAGCGACATAGAATGTTGACAATGTCTGACATTTTTATTGTTGTAGCAGCAGCCAAGCAAAAGCTGATGCAGTGAGTTCCTCCACATCAGGTTTTGTGGCACATTGCGTGCTGGTCGTACAAGCTCTGGATTTTGTGTAAAGCTTTCACCTGGATTTGGTGTTATACTTTCACCTGGAAGAGATAGCATGTGCAGGCTTTGCAGCAGGACGCGAACTGTATGGACAGTAGCAAGCAAAGACAAAAGCAGAAAGCAGCGCAGATGGCTTGCCTTGGGTTCCAAGATCTCAGTGATGTTGCTGCCGGAGAGGTCAGAGACTCCCTCAAAGTAGCGGCCCTCTGCCTTGGCAGCACGTATCTCTGCAGTCAGGGTGCAGGCAAAGTAGCTGAACAGCAGATTCTGGCGCGCCACAGGCAGTCCCAGCAGCCTGTTCAGGAACCGCCTGTACCCAAAGTGTGACCTTTGCGGGTGACTTGCAATTGCAGCAGAAACACAAGGGCAAAGCAGTGACACTGAGCATAAAGCAGTGACACAAAGCATGTGCTGAGACAGCACAGCAGCCTCACAGGCCCCACATTCAAGAGCTCAGTTCTTGGCAACAACGGTATTGGTAAGTAGGTATGTACAGATATATATATATATATCTTCTGGGCATGCTTCTGGGTACAAAGGCTGTGATTATGACACCTCAAGGTGTGAAATTTGCTTGTCAAGGTGTGGACTTGTTGATCTTCAGAGCAACGGCCTGACACACTGTGGGTGTGCATACACGGCTGCACCTTCTTACAATATGCTCGCATACTATACAGTTGACAGGTATGGAGTGCAAAGTAAGCAGTTACACAGACAGTCACTTGCCTACCTCCAACCTGTCAAGTAAACACAACACAAAGCTTGCTGTGATTGATGACAAAAGCGCACAAGTGGCAGTTGTAAGAGGGTACACCAGATGACAAAGCTAATATGGTGCACCAGGCATTTCACAAAGCGGAATTTCATATCTGGCTTGCCTGTGGGGCAGGGGCTGACCTGACATCACCAATATCTTTGGGCTGGTCCTTTGTGACAGCTGTGCCCTCCTCGGCAACTGTATCTGACCTCTGCCCTCCCAGCCCAATGCCCATCAGGTCCACACAGTCCCTCAGCTGATCATGCAGTGTCTCCACTGCATGCAACACAGGTATCCAGCTACATGCGAGACACTGTTTGCGGCATGTGCAGCTTCAGCAAGTCGAGCAGCCAGTCTGAGGCAATGGTCTGCAAAGTGCAGCACTGTGACTGCTCTTGTACAGTGCCAGATGCCGTGCACATAGCTCAGATGTCAGTGATACCAAGTAGGGGTGTGCGCAAGGGAGGTGCAGATCAGAGCTGGCATGCCAGGCGACCAGGCGTATGCTCTTGCCCTATCAACTGCTGTGCTGCTGCGGAAGCTGACTGCTGCTTGCTCACAATGATACCAAACAATGCAAGGCATACTGCTGCAACACTGTTGTCCAAAACAACAGATAGTTGCTCCATGAGCGCTGGTTCGAGAGAAGCTCACAGTTTGACCAAGGTTATCCTTGCTGCAGTCAATGCAAGAAAACAGTGGGATGAAGGGCAGGTGGGTGTGTGCACAAGACAGGGGCAGGAATTGGGGTGGTGGTGAGGGAGACGGAGGCAGGGGGCGGGGCAAGGGTGGGCCAATGCAGGGTAAGGGTGGACAGCGGTGTGAGACAGACCTGCAGTGATCATCGCTGCTGCGCTGATGGTGCCACTGTCGGGCAGGGAGGCCACAATGTCCTTCACATCACTGGCGCTACTGCCCTCCAGCACCTCGGCCAGGGTCACCCCTGATGGCAGCAGGGGCTGCACTGGATGATGCAATCATACATCTTCCTACAAGACACAATTACTATGTTCATTGATCAAGTTGCACATCCCAATCTCAAGCTGCACTGTCATGGAGCTGCATTGCCTTGAATTATGAATATGAAGGCTAGATCTGTGGCACATCATGAGGAGCAAGGTCATTTGTCAGCAATGCTCGACGAATGCATGGAGGAGCATCAACACAACAGGTCAGGCTGCATCGTCTTGTGCGGATTGGTGAGGGGCACCTGACATGTGCTGAACAGATGATGCACATGGACATGGTTGAGCAGACATGCTGAGCACATTCTGCTGTCCAGGCTGCCTCACGCTCTGCACCAGCCACAGCGGTCAACATGAGTGCAATATGCCACCAAAAAAAGACGAAGTACACTTGCCATCAATTCCCAAAGCTGTTACATGGATCTTGCCGGGCACATGGCTCCTGCTGTGATGCTGAACGGGGTAGATCATTCCTTGCTTTCCTGAGTCGCATTTGCAGGAATGTCCAGATCTTGAAAGGCTGCAAGCTCACCTGAGAGACTTGCGGCCCAGTGGGCTGTCAAAGTTGCTCTCGGACAGGTCAATGCCAGAGGCAGCCCTGCGGTCGCCCCTGGTGAGGGCGCCCAGGGACTGCAAGCGGCGCGCCACTGCAGCTGCAAAGCGCTTCTCACCGCCCAGGTTGGTGGCAACCAACTTGTAGATGGGACCAGTCACCTGTGGTCAACTGAGAAGATGTCACGACTGCAGGGTGCAGATAGGGTGAGAAGACAAGGTTGGGGCGGATTTGTATGGGTGCAAAGGGACAATGAGAGGAGCCAGAGGGGGGCAAGTCCGCAAACGACTTTTGCCTGTTATTGCTACTGGGATGCCACTCTTGATGCAACAGCTTGCAAGAGGGCCTCACCCCTGCCTGAACTTTCGTGCATACTGTGTGTGCTTCAATCTACAGCTTGGCTAGAGATTTAGGCCCAGGCAACGATCTGGGGGGTCTGCAAAAGGGCACCTCCTGCACACTTCCCTAAACAAATGGTAGTCTGTAGTTAACAGTACCTATGGCGGTCATGAACAGGCTGTTGGAAGGTCAAGCTGGGCAAGAAAACATGATGTGGGCACCTGATTGGAGCGGTGGGATCTTCCCAGCTGCTGGATGGCCTTGTCAGCTGACCAGGGCAGCTCGATGGTGAGGTGCACCCGCCTGCGCTGGTTGGCCACAGCTGCTGAGGCATGCAGGGAGATGCCGGTGCTGGCCGCGTCTGATACAATAGCCACCAGCTTCTCTCCTCTCATGAATGCAGCTAGGCAGCACACAATACCAATCAGTTTTGCTGCTCATCACTGCGCAGCGGAAGCAAAGGAGTTGTGCTTTCTGGGGTTGTAGGCTGCAACAGAAGATCACGTCTGCTGCTAGTTATGGCAGGCGTAGGTGAAAGAAGTGGTCACATCACAACATATCAGTGCAATTGCAGATACGACTACGCCGACTTTCAATCAGAAGACCTTGAAGGTCATTAAGCTCAAAGGATGCCATGATGCACGCTAGTCCTAGTGCTAAAAGCATAAGTTCAGCCATGACACACATTCACACGGATTTTCAGCTTACACCATCTTCCAATATGTGCATCAGCAAGACACCAGCGCATCAACACCTGCTGCAGAGACTGGCACGTACCATTGTATATCTGCAGAACTCCTAAAAATAGGTTGCAATGTGCAGCATGGAGTACATTGCTACAGTGCCGCCAGTGGCCTGCAGTACAGGAATGTGTCTGCAAAACAAAGTGCCCCGATACCTGTTTCGGAGACATTCAGTGAGTCCATCTCAGTGGAATCTGGCTTGGCTCTGAGTTCATAGACTCCTCGACCCCTGACGTCACCCACCACCCTGCCTCGCCGCCCTGTCATCTCAGCCACAGCACCTGCAGCACACAAGGATGGCATTTTCACAAGATGGCCGACAAGAAGCATTGCATTGGTGCAGTTTATGCAGCAATGTGCCCGCCCTCATACTGATTTTGCCTTTGCTGAAACTGCGACCAATTGAAACTGGATAATTGTTACAGATCAAGCAACAATCTGTGCAAGCGCAAATGCTGCACAACACAAACTGCATAGAGGGGCAAGTACTTGCATGCGTGGTAGTTGTGGTATGTGTGATGCTGCCACTTGCTGTTGCTCAGGTGAGTGACAAATTGTCGCTCAGTTTGGCCTGTATGCTTCAGACATGCAATCCTGAATTTTGTAGGCTTTCAAGTAGTATTTCGTGAGTCACCATTTGGGTGCAGCTCAGTGAGCCGCATGTGTCCTATGAGGTACTCCAGAAATCTGGCTTCATGTTGGTGACAGCCATTGATAGCAGCATGCATACATAGAATCCAGAACCGATACCTGGCCCTCCTAGCTGATGCACCAGTTCATCCAGAAAGTTGGCAGGTAAGTCCAGTGCTGCAATGGTCTGCTGCAATTTGTTTTCTTATAGCTATGCATTCTGGGACTTCTGGCCTGTCTGCGTCTGCAGGTGCAGCAAGATGGCTTAGCGACCTGCTGTCCAGTGTGCAGCTTTTACACAGCACAGCGTCTGCGCATTGGTCAGCTGCAGCAGGCACAGCATAACAGCCTGAAAGTCCCAGTGCCCAGCTCTGCAGCATGGACAGCGCCAAAAGCCCTTGTAATACCCACAGCTCTGGCATACTAGTCATGTGAGCTCAAGTCCCTCACTGTTGACTTGGGCATATACTGTGCAAGGTGGAATGTATATCAAGCCAAATTTTTCCTGGTGCAGCAACATCCTGTCCAGGTGCTTGCAGATAGCATGCTGGACAAACATGGTGTCAGGAGAAACAGCTTTGCTGTCAGATTCAGATGGCAGCAATGCCGGCGGTTCTTGCCTGCTGGCTCATTTGGGCCCGGCTCGTAGCGAACTGGAAAATGCTGAGCTACGAAGCGTGTCAGCAGTTCCCTGGTGGTGGACACAAAGCCGCAGGTTTGGCCAGGCTCCAGCTGCATAGCATCGGGCTGCAGCCTCTCCAGTGGACTGCAGGCCAATGACGACAGCCTGCCCTGCTGCAAGAGCTGCTTGAGCCTCAGCTGTAACGATTGACACCTGCACTACCAAGGACTGGATTGCTGACAGGGTCTTGCGAGCTCTGCTTGATGTTGATCTTCAGCGTAACACACCAGACATAGAAGTCGGGCAGTCCACAACAAATGGTTTGCATACTCGTCGTCAGACAACAACTGTCCAGGACTGGATGGCGCTCTTTGACTGAGTCCATGCACAACCCGCAGCGCAAGCAAGATTGCTCTCATGACATGATGCGGCAGCAAAGTCATCAGGAAAAAGCATGAATGTGAGTCGCAAGAGATGCATATGCTGCACACATGGAGGTATTATCACATCCTGACTAACAGCGGCACAGCATGGAAGATGATATGTGCATAGTGTCTGACCTTGAGTGAGACACACAGCAGCTTGAAGAACCGCTGTTGTGCAGACCAGAAGGGCTTCCAAAGCTCCCGGCTGGTGGTGTTGGTCTGCACCAGGGCAGCTGCAAGGCCCTGCCTCAGATCCCGCCACAGCTGGACAGCATTGTCATAGACTGTCTGCTGCTCCGGGGTCAGGTTGCACTGCAGCTCCATGAACTCAGCCTGCCTTCACACACACCACAGGTCATGAGCAGGCACCCACATCTCAGCAGTGCACTGACAGAATTCGGATGTCAGGCGCTGATAATGCCCAGATCTCAGGCGTGAGCCTGTACTGCCAACAGGTGTTGTGCGATTGCATTGCAGGTGTTGCGCAACTGCATCGCAGGGTGCTTGCAATCCTAGCTAGAGAGCATTGCTGCACCAGACAACAGCAGGCACAAAAACCCGGCAGGAGTTGTCACCAACTGACACAGAGCTGACGTTGCATCCAGGTGGCAATACCCTATCTCAATTCTGTGCAACGATTTGGTGCAGCCTTACACCCTGAGCCGTAACATCCCCATATGCTGTACCCCTAGGCTGTGATGGTGGCACTGAATCTTTGCACAAAGGCAGCGAAGGGGTTGATCAGCACATGTCAACAAGCATGACTTCAGTACATCATGCTCAGGTACAGGCTCAGAAGGGGGTGACTGACTTGAAGGAAAGCCCTCTGGCCACATAGTTGCCCTCGGCCTTCAGCTCCATAGCGAGCATCTCCATGAAGGAGACACCCCGCTTCTTCATGCTGTCCAGAAACTGCTCAAAATCAGGGAAGGCAGAGCCTGCATACAAGGGGAGCAGCTTGCACAGGAAGAAGAACACCATCACTTGGTCCAGACACAAGATGCTGATGTCATGCTGAATGTCAGATGCTTCTGTGCCCAACCAATGTGCACACCATGGACCTGGATGGATGAACAAAGCTCTTGAGTGATTCACCACTGACAAATGCCCTGGTGATTCACTACTGAGGTACATGGCCTACCAGAGCCCCAGAGCCCCAGGCGTGTCATGTAAGCCATGTTGCCCACTTCCGACACACCGGTGGCGCTACAGTAGACCACCCGAGCACGAGGGAGCATCTGCTGTATCTGCAGCACACAGCTTGCTACCTGCAAGCCACAAACAGCATCAGCGAGTAGCTTGTGTTGTGTCATCAGTAGTTGCACCACTGGTTATGGTTAGATTGGTTGAGATACCCTCATGACAAACAAAAGAACGTTTTGGAAAGGAGACAAATGTAGCAGAATGTTTGTATAAAAACAGTGAACAGTGATGGCGTCACACAGTAGCTTGTGATAAGGATATTGCAGCCGCAAGACTACGGCAAGCACTTTTGATGCTGCTTTTGGAGGCAAATGTTTCATTTCAGAAAAGTCAGGCTGCGCAATGCATGCAAATTAGAAGACAGCTGAGCAGCCCTTAGCAAGCTGAGCTACAGTGTCAAAATGGCTTATGCAAAACAGAGCACTTACTGCATGGCTGCAATTTCAAGACTATCAGACTTCCCTGACAATCTCAGGTAAAGCAATTCTACAGCCTTATTGAAGTGCTACAGAGTACTGTAAACTAAAAAGGTATGATCATCAAGCTATTGCAGTTGGCTGAGCAAACTTTCAAGGTCCTCGACAAAGACAGTAGGATTGACCAGTGCTTTTGAATGAGCTGACCTTTGTGCTTTGCGCCTCCTTGCCTGGAACAAAGTTTTTGGCCTTATGACACTCATCAAAGACAATGCAACCATCAAACGCCGGCCCTCCACACCAGTCGACCACCTGCTGCAACCTGCCCTTGCCCTTCACATGTGAGATCAATGTTGTGTATGTCCTGCAGAGAGGAAACCCACTTGCTGGAACTGCAAACAAATAATGGTGCTAATGCTTGTGAGTGATAAGTGATTGCATACCTGCATTGTACCATGACAACGGAATGACAAACAGATGAACGACCAATGCGTAGCTTATGTAGTCCACAAGCTGACTGCCTTCCTGTGAAGTATAATGGTGGGGTAAAGCATGTTCTTGTGAGTGCACCCATGTACTTTTACAAGTTCCTGCTGCCATGGGTTGTACTGCATGATGTATTGTGTTGCTTGGTTTCTGGGTGATATGAGCTTTGAAGCTTACATGAAGAGGACTCCTTCCTGCATGTCCTTGGCCAACCCAGTCACTCTGGTCTCCTTGTCTAACGTCTGGCAATTGTTGATGATGTTGAGGTAACAGTCCAAGCTGCGCAGGTCACGCTCAGCATCATGATGCAGGTCTGAGCTGGTGCTCATCCAGATGTGCTTGCGTCTGCCACGCGCAAAGTTGTCCAAGATGATGCCAGCTATCTGGCGGCCTTTGCCAACTCCCGCCCCATCCCCGATGAAGAAACCCGCCCCTGCACGGGATGACAGGGAAAATGAGTGGCAATGCGTTGTTCTGCTTGGTGATGTCTGGTCATGCTATGCCATGCTGGCAGAATGGTCTGCTGGTTGAACAGTCACTACTTGTGTGGCATATGGCAAATCTGAGCAGCTATTGAGATGCTGTCCAAAGCTTGCATGCTGTGGTTTAGTGCTGAAAAGCATGCATTACCAGCACGGGAATCATGTACTTACTTTCCCCACTGGGAAGGAACTGCTGATGCTTGGTGCAGGCGTACAACACCCCCTCAAGCTGCAGCTGACTTAGCTTGCCAAGCTTGACAACATCTCCTGGAAGGCTATCCCAGAGGGGGTAGCTGGTCTTTGGAAGCGCAATAGCACTGCAGCAGCAACAGAGTTGGACATAGGCGCCAGCCAAGGCAGTGAGAGTGTGCAGCCTGCATGTATGCTGCACCTGAGTGAAGTTGGTTCAGCAATGTCTCCTGGATGAGGGACACCTCTGCTGACAGAGGTGCAAATATAGCTAGAGAACACATTCTTGCTGAGAGCCTCCGAGACAGTTTCATCTCCCCCCACGCCAGTCACGTCGTCTGCTTCATGTGGGGCTTTGGCCTTGAGGTTTTGTAACGCTTCGTTGTTGTTTTGCGTCATACACCAAGACTTGCGTGGCCAGAGATTTTTCACACGTAGGCACACATACTAGGAGGCAGTGCTGTAGTGCGCTGGATACCTGGCCAGTCTATACACTAGCCAGCAATGCATACCACCGTTGCGCGGTGCTTGTGCATCAGCAAGAACGATCGCAGAGCTGCTTCGCTTGGTGGCGCTGTGTGATCTAAAGATCATCGTCAGTTGTGACATGTGTGCAGTACTTTAGCCAGTCACTCCAGTAGGCGAAGCGTTTGCTGAGGTGATAGGAGTTCTCGGCTGTCTGTCCCGCTTTCTCGTGACGATGCCGGTCAGTTCATGATCGGAAGGGGGGGGCCATGCGAGATATGCATGCTGAGGATTCACATTCCATTGCAATGCATTGATGCAGAAGTGCAATTGTGGGCATTTTCTGCATTTGCTGATATGCAATGCGACACCCTCCTCAGGCCCGCAGATCCCATCCTGTACCCCTTGTCACTGTCGTCCGACCCCAACAGCAACCCTCTCTCCTCGGCTGTCAGGCCCTCTCCTGCAGACCCCGCGTATGCCATGCCCTGCCCTGCCCCATGTCCGGAGCTGATGTGGCAGATGGCATCGATATCTCCAGGTTGATGGATGTACAGGCTCTTAGACAGCTCCTAGACAATTCATGTGCTGTCAGCTTGCAGCAGCTTCTGCACCTAGACACTGTACTAGACAGTGTTTGTCTCTGAGGTGCTCAAGTATGGTGGCAGTGCAGTTGTCAAACGCTGGCATCATAATGACTCATAAAGCTGGTCGATCAGAGCAGGCACCCTCGAAAATGCTTTTACATGATTGCTTTCTCCCCTGAAGAGGTCAGGTTTAAGCGACTGAGGTGTTTCATTTGCCCAGCCCGCATGGGTCAGGCTGTAGCTGCCAACGTAATACAATTTGAAGTACTTGTAGAATTGTTTGAGCAATCGCCAGGAACAGGTACCAAAGGATATCCCTGAGACATATGGAAGGCAGCTGCATACTAGGACTTTCGACTCACAGTTTGACAGTCCAGTTGGAGCGGTACAAGCTTGCCCCTTGCCTGGAGACAACTGGCTGCAACTTGCACACCTAGCTGAGACCAAATCCCAACTGGGACAAACAACTGAATACGGTTATAATCAGAATACATTGGCAAAAAAATGTATGGGTCTGCAGCTTGTGACATGCGATTTTATGTCATGACTTTGGCATGATCAGCCACAAAACTCTTATGAGGGGAAACACAGCTTGAATAAAGAAACAGTATTGAAAGGACAAAGACCCCAGAAATAAAAAGATTGACAAAAACAAGATAGCCAGGACCAAAAGCAGAAAGTGCTGCTGATTCAAGCTCCCTTGCATGTGATTGGCGCAGGTCAGCAGCACCAACAGAAACACCTCAGCGTGTGCTTGGCGCTGGAGCAGACGCATTGGCAGCGTCTGTAGAGCAGATATCAGCAAGATTGGTTGGAGTCCTGACTTGGACCTCAAAAGCAAACCGATAATCCAAGTACAAAGGGGCATTGTCTACTGGCTGAGGAGATGTGTTGTTGATGATCCAATGCCAAAGGAATGTATAGATGCCATCCGTAAGGTTGGAGGGAACCTGGATCTGGCCTGAGCAATGGACTGACAGATCATACTTGTTGTCATCTACCAGGCAGGCACCGTTGTCAGCATATGATAGATTGGCTATATGGTGCTGCTGAAAGACAGCTAGATTGGGGTCAGTGCTGCTGTTGTAGTTGATGCCTGTAACACGCTGAGATCAGTTGCACCCTTGTGTAAAGCAGACCATGATACTCTGATCAGTCGTTTCACAGCAAGTTAGTAATGCCGACAACAACTTGTGCAAAGGTGTCGCGTTTCAATGTTGCCATGGAACGTGACACATGCTGAGGCCAGCAACAACAGCACAGACTTCAAAGCATGTGTCAGACTGATGAAAAATGGTTTCAACTTAAGTACATAGTCAAATCGCATGAACCAGTTGTATTGTATGGCTGTAGTGAGCAACCACACCTGCATTGATGGTTGCGTTTGGGTTGTAATAGACATTGACCTGGGAGCTGCCGTCTGCCACAGTACCATCAGGCTCAGCAGTACGAGGCCATGTGAGGGTAAGAATCTGCCCTGGGACAGCTTGCGTCATCTGATAGGCTCCATAAGCATTGAACACTTGCTGATTGTTGGGCAGGGGTGCAGATGCCCAAGTGCGATTCTGCACAGCAAACAACAGCTGTGTCAGGCTGTACTGCGGGAAAATCTAAAATGCATGCCACAAGAAGCGATGACGCAATTTCTATTGACAGCCTGAGATACAGAGCCACAGAGCTTGCCGCCTGCCATTTGGAAAGGGACATTGGCAATTGTACTAGAGAAGAGCACTTACTGAGCCAAAATAGTCAGTACCACACATGTAGACATAACTGGTATCAGTGATATTACATCTGCAATGCTACTGAACAAACTGCTGTCACTGAGCAAAGACATACATTGGCATAAATGATGCATGAAGTCCTTTTGAACGATGACACCCAGTCCAGACATGTCACTGAGCCTGCAGTGAGCCGACCTGTAATGTAGGATCGACTGCCACATTTGCCTGAGAAGCAGCATTGTTTGCCATGACTGTATTGTTGGTGAAGTTGTAGGCATTTGCCTGAAAGTTGTATGCATGGCTTGCTGTGGGTAATACGCTTGCATAATCCCTTATAAATCCTGTATACAGGCAATGAAAACAAGAGAGTTTGTCAACCTTCACATCTTTAAAATACATGGGCCGAAGAGCGAACGACACTCAAGCAGCCAGCCTGGAACAAATTGAGCAAAACAGCACGGGCGGCAGGTACAAGCTGCACATCAGCAGCAGCTTACCATAGCATATGTCCTGCGTACGGTCATAGTCAACGCAGCTCAGGAAGGAGTAGGAATTGACGCAAGCTGCAAGCGCAAGGAGGAGGAACACGCGTTCGCGCCAGAGCGTCATTGGCTCAAAACTCGCTTGCTGACAGAGCGCTCGAGGGGCCAAGTTGAGGTCTGGAGAGCTGATAGGCCAAGATGGCTTGCACACAGGGGCGACTCTCACGAACAACAAGTCGCAGAAACGCAAGTGGAATTCCGCAAGTCGATCGCAAATGGCCGGTCTGACGTTTTGCGCAGCATTACGTTTGTTGACCTTTGACTAACTTTGATCACATGCTAAAATAGTGGCTAAAGCGATCTTTCAAATTGAGTGTCCTTCACAAATGTCAATCATTTTTCAGCTCAACGACAGTACAATGTAACCGGACAACGACAGCAAGTCAGCGACACACTCCTATTCGATTGCACATTGCATGGCATTCGCATCGCCAATTTCGGTGACCATCAACAAAAAAATGTCAGCTATTCACAAGTGATGCGAACAGCTGCAAATTGCCAGCTCCATGCAGACGCAACACTAAGCAACAGGGCTATACACCACTGATGCTCATGCCAACATTCAAGCCATCAATGACAAAAGCACTGAGGCGACTGGCATGAGGGATCCAGCCAGGCCTATCTGGCAACAGCCCCACCTGCAAGCCAACACAATCAGCTGTCAGTAAAGGTAACAACATCGACCTGCATGATGACTTTATGACTCAGCAGTTGTCTGTCACTACAGAAGTGCCTGATAAGCAGGTACAAATACACCATTGAGCTTGATTGTGATGGGCTGCAGTAGCAGCCTCCCAGCTGAAGGAACCAGAAACGGCCGTGTGAGCAAAATAGGTAGTCTTGATGGTCCGAGAAAAGTCATGCACCATGCACTTGCACACACCCATGCACATGCCTACACAAATAAGGTGAGCGCATGCAAGACAACAGACAAGAGAGTTGAAGCACCCTTACTCCTGCGGGTGAAGCCGCCCTTGACTGCCTTAGCAGCAGACTTCCAGCTGCTGTGCCTCTCCAGTGTATTATCCTTGGTCATAGAGCTAGAATCTTTGTTTGGGCGCTTCTTGCTTGTCCTGGTCTTGACTCGGTTGGTGAGCTCGCCAAATTGTGTCCCAATCCCATGGAGCTTCTCCTTGATCTCCTTGATGGAGGAGCTCTGCCTGGCCAGTGAGTGAGGGGCTGTAGCCCTGGTTTCAGCCTGCAATGCAATCTCAGTTGGCTCAGACTCAGCAGTGAGGTCGTGTCAGATGCCACCAGTACAGGTCTTCAAATCCTGCGAACACATGGGCAGCAAACTTGCTGAGCCTGCACCATAAGGTGTGTGCCTGTAGGGATCACAAGCACCTGCAGGTACTTTCAGCTATGCTATGTGACGTACATAAGATGTCAAGCAGTGCAAGCATGGGCACCTCAGAGTGTGTACTGTCAACTTCTCATCAGAGATACCTACCGATGCAGTCATTGAGATGGTCTTCTTGCTATTGGTACTGTTCCTCCAAGTCCCTTCAACCTTTCCTGTCTGATCAGGCTTTGCAGCGGGCAGGTGCCTGTGGATGGTGGAAGGGACGCGCACTACAGGAATGGCAGTAGGCAGGCCCATACTTGGCTGCCTAGCAGGGCTGGCAATGAAGCTGCCCACTGGGCTGGAGGCAACTGTAAGCCTCAAGTTGGCGGGGCCTGATGCATCAACGGAGGTGATGCCAGCATGGGTAGGTGAAACCTGGGCAGCGGCAGGGGCAGGGATAAGGCTGTCAGTGGCGCTGACAGGGGCAGCAATGGGTCCTGCAGGGGCGGGGGTAGGGCCAACAGGGGCAAGTATGGCTTCTGCAGGGGCGGGGTGCTGCAGGGAGCGATTGGCTAGCAGGAAGGATCGGCTTGTCAGAGAGCGTAGGAGTCCTGCCAGGTGCCAAGCCAACAGGCCTGCCTACCACGCCTGCAGCAAGATGTGGATTCATGTTGAACGCTTGACCAGCCTTATCGGAGGGCAAACTCGATGCATGCAGATGATGCAGAAACGGTGTACCTGTATACAAAGCTGAAACTTGCAGGATGACAATTATACTTGGCGGGGGAAAGCTTTTGCAACGAGTGTGAGAACACACAATTTAGCTGGTGAACAGAACGCAAGGCTCAAGCCTGAGAAGGCAACTCTCAGCAAGCCAGCTGACATGAACATGAGAGCAACTACAGGGCAGCAGGCCAGCGTGCAGCTATGGAGGGACATGTGATTACACGCACAGTCAGCTCATATCCAAACACTGGCCTGCAAGGGTTTCCTAGGCTGCAGGCAAAGGAATGAAAGACACTCCTGAGGCTCAGGAGGCTCACTGAAATACACCTCCATGCACAGCTACACCTGACAAAGTTTGTGAAGATGAGGGGCCAAACCGCGCTCACAGCCAGGGCCAACACTCACCTGAAGCAGGGGCGAGGGATGGTGTAGTAGATGAGTCCACACAGGGGTGGGTATGTGGATCCCCAGCACTTGACCCAAAGCCCTCAAATGAAGCATTGGCGGGAGCCATCCAGTTGCAATGTGCCTGCAGTGTGAGGAGAAGGGATAAAATTGACAGCAGCTTTCAGAGCAATGCAATGTCTTGACACAATGGTACATTGGGGGGGCGAGGAAGGGTGGGGGAAGGGAGGACGCTCAGCAAAGTTGCATATGCCACTGAGAAGGCCCTGGTAATGCAGTCACTGGCACATACTGTTGCTAACAGAACGTGAGTGAGCCAGCAAGCAGAGTACACGGGTACACTAAGGCACAACAAGCCTTGGCCCGAACAGATAGACTAGCATGCGCAACAGTCTGCACAGCACTTCAACAAGATTTAGACTTGACTGTTCTAACGACATGACTGTAGTATGTCATGGTACAAACAGAGAAGCAACATACCATGGTGAAAACAGCAGCTAAGCCTGCTGGGGTTCTCCTCTGACTCACTGGCATGCCTGTAGTGGTGGCACCTTCAGAGGTGACCGTGTCACTTGAACTCAACATAGAAGGACCTTCCTGAGTGTTGCCTGCATTACTCAAGCAAAGGGGTGGGCATACTTGTGATGCAAGTCAGATTGCAGAGGTCCAGCAAGATATTGAATGCAGATGTGAAGGGCATACAGTAGCACAGATGCTAGCACATCATTGCAATGCCAGGCTGCCTGGGTGCAGCCTGACAGCAAGCTATAGCAGGCTGTTCAGTACTGCAAGCAAATGATGTCTGACTTGGATCTCTGTGCAGCATGACTACATACTAATCGGCCTCCAGTCGATCACACAGCAGCCACAAATGAGAGAACTTTCCTACACAACAGGCTAGCCTGCACCTGTGAGGGGATGGGTGGTCATGTGCACAGCAGCTCATGGTGCAATACAGGCATTCCTGCCTGCTGCTGGCAACAAGAAGAATGACAGTGCAGAGGCTCAAGAGCCATACAGCACTACACATCAGCCCCCGCTCGCAATTCCTCATGACACAGCTTGTGAGGAAGGAGAAGCAACAGCCTCTGAAGGCGTGCTGAGACTAAAATCCCTGAGGGTAGCATTTACCTGTTTCATGAGATTTGGTACAGGGCATGGAGCACAGCTCTGCAGCATCTGTTCCCAAGCCTTTGGACGTAGCACTGTGAGAGATCATGTTGCCGGTGTGAGCCTGCAGTGCATCAAACCGAGGTGAGGCCTGCCACGGCACACAGAGCACTGCACCACCACTCATGCCTGAACGAACAACCAGCATAAGGAGGGCGTGTGGCAGGTGTGCAAGCTCTTCACCAGCAACTACAATGTCCCCGGCCACCCAGCCAGCAAAAGCAGTTGCAGTTCCAGTGTGGAGCAACTTACAGCTGAGTACAGAGAAGCTAAGCCTGCTGGAGTTCTCTTCTGCGTCAAAGGTTCGACGCCCCTTCTACGCATAAAGATATCCTCCAGAATATAGCCTACATTACACCAGCAGCCCAATGGAATACTCATGAAGTTCAGACTGCACCTTCTCAGCAAGACCTTGCTGATGCTCAGCCGGATCTTGATGCATAAAGCAGCAGTGCACACATAAGGCCACTTATCAACAGTCAGTTTCCTGGAACAGGCTGCGCATGCAATTAAACAATGCAGGAAGCATAGTGTTGAGTGTGATACCTGCAACTTCGCGAGCTCGGAACCGAGCATTTCTGGCTGTGACTTCATCCCAATCCACAGTCATGAGGGGATCAATCTGGCCTGACTGTGCAGGCTTGGGATAGTAACAAGTTGCATGCAGCAGCAGGGCGCCAAAGCAAATGAATGAATATGCTAGAAGAGCCATTGGGTGATTCTGATGAGTGAGTTGGTCACAGAACCAGCTGTAGCCCATCAGGGCTCTCAGCAGACCAAAGTACGGCAGCGTTAGGTACAGACCCAACTGACATATCGCCTCCCCAGCAACCATCTGGTGCAACGGACACCCGAATCGGACTGTTGCAGCCCCTGCACCACCCTATCCTCTTTTAAGTTGCTGCTCAGTTACGCTGCCAATCAACTGGCGTGTGAGTGCTGGCAAGCCTTATGACATGCTCTTCATACACTTGTCGGCTGTAAGAGAGTACAGAGGAGGAGTTCACTTACAGCCTGCGATGCACCAGACTGGTACGAAATGAGGGTCGTTCAGTCGAACGTTCCAACGACCAAACACAAGCAGGACGGGGCAGTGGTTGTCGAGCCAAAGCAAGGCGAAGTCTGCTAGAGCGACAACACACAAATTTGCGCCAAACACCACGATCGACCTGAAACAAAAGGAAGAGTTCACTGCGCGGGCGTTGACACACACATATGCAAGCATCAGGGTTTAGGTCAAGACGAGTGATTGCAAGCACTAAAAAGGCAGAAAAGGGAGTAGAGTCAGACTATCTCACAAGATGCAGCTGTGAACTCTAGGCCAAACTCCAGAGACTGTTTGCACTCGCACACCAGAAGATGACTGCATCGCCATGGATGGCAGTGGTGGTGCAAGGAGTAAAGTCTTCAGAGCATTGCAGAGTCCGTCACGCGCACGCTCAGCATCAACTGGACAACCAAAGTTCTCTCACACGCAAGCACTTTGCGTCAATTTGCAGAACCTTGATGTCGTCGAACTCTTCCCCCCCCCCCCCTCGTTTCGGCCCACCAGAGGTGAAGGATTCAAAATCGTGTGCTGGCGATGCGATCCTCTTCTTCCGCTTCTTGAAGATGTCAAGTCAGTCGGAAGTGACCCCTCTGTGTCAGCCCTACAGCCTTTCCGATGTTTTCTTCTGATGTGTGAGCAACATCTTCTGTGTTCAACGAGCAGCCAATTTGAACGTTCCCAAAAGCACGCAGCAGCATAGAGCTCTGTACCAGACACCCTAGCGGTCTAGAACTGCGTACGCGATTTACCCGGCAGCTACACCACAGAAGCACTGCAAAGTGCTTTGTGCTCATCAGGGTGTCATCCTTCAGCACGTTTTGATGGACTTGATTACCTGAACCCCGCTCTCACAGTGGCACTTGATGTGTCACCCAAACCCTCTCACACAACTATACAAGCCACGTGCCGTGGAATATGGCCGCCCCAAGCCTGATGCAGCGCTCCCTCGATTTGCCAATTCACAGCCGTGGCTCTGCTTTGTCGTCTCCAAGCAGGCAACGCAGAAGCAGTGCTGAGTACAGGCATGTTCCAGAAATCACCTTGCTTTTGGAACAAAAACGCACAAGGCCTGGGGTGCCTGCATACTTGGAGTCTGTGCAAGTACCTATCAGCTCGACGGTCAAGGATGTGAAACTCAAGTTGCAAAACTTGAAGGGCTGGCACGCCGACAAAGCCAGATGCTCTCTGGTAAACTCCAGCTGCCTCTGCATAAGTTTCTACATGTATATGTATGGCTGTGATTGAGTTGTCTACCATGGTTTTCCAAGATTGCACTTTGTCTGCAGGTGCTGGGGGATAGGAGTTTGATGGAACATGAGGTGGTGGGTCAGCTGCGAAATTCAGCCAACTCGGAATATTTGCATGTCTTTGTTAGACTTTCTGATGTGGCATCTGTTACCTTGGACACTGAACCTTCCAGGCCATTGACATTTGATTTGTCAGATGCACCATCCAGCACTCTGTCACCCAGAAGTGCACTGACACACTCTCTGGTAACAGCCAAGCCTGTTCAGCCGTCTCCTGAAAGCAGGTCAGTTCTTCAACCATCTTGCTGCATACCTTGTCACTGTGCTTGCAACCCTGTGTTGTCTTACTTGTGCAGTTCAGACTTGCCCATCCGTCAAACAGCTTGATGTGCTGTACAGTTGTGCATTTACAAGGCGCTTTCAGTAGAAACCTGTGATCCCTACAAAATACATCACTTGCTGGTCTTACTCCTGTTTGCTGCTGTGCAGCTTGACATTAAGAAGTCAGGTTGTAGACAGCAAAGATGTCTGCATTCTGCCAGATTCAACAGACCCATGTGGAACGCCAGCTGGAGAATCTGTCGTGCATCTGGTCATTCAGCGGCCAGCTAAGCTTGGCTGGCATCATGCTCAAGACAATAATTTTGAGCTGTCCATCACACGCCGCGACACAGCTGAGACTGTCAAGAGAAAGCTTGAGGATCATCATGGTCTTCCTGCAGACTCACACAGCCTTCTATACAATGGAAAAGTGCTGTCCTGCTCCAAGCCGCTGCTGCAATATGGTATTGACAAGGGGAGTGTGCTTGAGCTGGCACCGTTTGAGCCATCTCCAACGCTGACACCAAGCACCTCTCCAATGTTGTCCAGCCCAGATCATGAGCTATTTGAGGGCTGGCAGAAAGCTCGAGCAGGCCTGGCCAAGGGCTTTGCCCCCCGATTGGCTACAGCTGGCACAGGAGGTAGGCATCGTCAGGCTGTAATCTCCAGTCATTGCAGTCTCTTGCAGTGGATCATGTGGTGCTGTGACATGCATCAACTTTGCCAGGTTCTACATTGAGGCTGGATTTGATTGTAGGTTCCTACTTCATCTGTGATGACGAGGGCACCAATGTTGCTGTCTTCAAACCAGAGGACGAAGAGCCCCTGGCCATCAATAACCCAAAAGGTGGCGGCAGCAGCGCTGATCATTTTGGCAGCGGTTTGCGCAGAGGCGTCAAGCCGGGTGAAGGGGCTGTTAGAGAAGTTGCTGCTTTCCTGCTGGACCACCAGCACTTCTCGGGCGTGCCCCCAACTGCTATGGTGACCTGTCTGCAGCGCCGGCCCAGTGCCGACCTTACTGGTGCAGTGTCACTTGAGGAGGCCAAGCTTGGGAGCCTGCAACAGTTTGTCAAGTCCGATGGCGACTGCGAGGAGAGAGGCAGCTCGGTGTTTGCAGTCAAAGAGGTGTGTCTCGAGCCAAGTGCGCTACATCAAGATTAGGCATCTCTTGCAAGAAAAAAGGGAACAAGCAAAGATGTTGGAATTCAGCTGTCCAGTCAGCTATTGCACTGTTTTTGCTAACTTCGAAAACGCACATATGCAAAGCTAGAAGCCGTCAAAATACAAAATTCTTAGGGTGAATTTTCTGCATTGTGTGACGGCGTCATAGCAACTCCTTAATTGTGATGCAGATAGGCATGCACCTTACTTGATGTGCGCAGATACCAGCCTATCACACCTGCTTCTTGTTGGATGTAGGTGCACAAGATTGCTGTCTTGGACATCAGGCTAGCTAACACAGACCGCAACGGCTCCAATATTCTTGCTCGCCGCAATGAGACAGGCTGGAACCTGATCCCCATTGATCATGGTTACTGCCTTCCATCCACCTTCCAAGACATCTCCTTTGAGTGGTTGTACTGGCCGCAAGCCCATGCTCCCTTTACTGAAGATACCTTGAAATACATACAGAGTCTGGATAGTGCCAAAGACTTGGCTGTTTTGGCTTCGCATGGTTTGATGCTGCGCCCTGAGTGTGAGAGAGTTTTGAGTGTGTGTACCATGCTTCTGAAGAAAGCTGCAGCTAGGGGCATGACGCCCTTTGGCATTGGGAACATCATGTGTCGTGAAGCGCTCACCAAGTCACCCTTAGAGAAGCTTCACAAGCATGCAATGGATGTGGCAGCATCACAGTTTCAAGTCAGCAAGGCTGGAGTCACCAATGAGCAGTACCTGCAGCATATGACAGCGATTCTGGACGAATATCTGGATGAAACCATGCTGGAGGGTGTTAGTTCTGAGCAGTGAGGTTCATTGTCAAAAGCATGGTGTGTGTGTTGTTGGATTCAGATCAGTACAATCCTGTTTCCCTTTGGCAACAAGCGCTTTGTGTTTGATCACTGTTTTCGAGTACATTTCATGAAGGTTCAGTATGAAGCATCTTTAGCCATGGTCAACTGATGAATTAAAGTTTTTATGCAATTTTAAACGAAATTCACATGCATGGTTGCAACCCCAGACGATGTATGCAAGACGGCGATTTCAGATGTGAAGTTGATGCACCATGACGAATAGAGGGCAAGCGTGGCACAAAGCAGTAATGACGACGCACCATGCATGGTGATGATACACCCCATATAAGAGACAGAACTGGGAGCGCAACAATTACTGGTGTGCTTGGTCTGTTCGCATACCAAATGTTACACGTGTTCAGTTACAAATGTTATACGTGTTCGATTACAACGCTGATGAATCCAGCCCAATATGTTATATGTCAATCATTGTTATTGTGCTTTGCATGTGTGTGAAAGCTAAAAAGTACAGCCAAGCAATTGCGCCAAGCAGCACTGGGCAAATAGCAAAAACACTTAGTGACACGATTGCTGCAGCATTCAGGCTTGCATGAGGATGTGTAGCAAGGTTAACGGACACTTTTCCTGGATTGCATGCATCCAGAACAGTATACACTGGAACGTAAGCACTGTAGCAAACTTGTTGAGAGTGCTTGCTCCTGGTCCAGCCTAATCTGCCTACGCAAAGACATCATCCCTCTTGAACATGTAGCCTGATGATGGTTTCCGTGTTCACATTTCACAGTTTGAAGCAGATGCTTTGAAACAACAACCTGATACCAACACTGTCACTGGGATTCATTCAGGTGCTTGATCAGGCTCAGCCAAATCTGCTAGCCCAAAGGACAGCTTCACAGCCTTCTTCCACTTGGTGTATTGAGCGCTGTTGATATCCTTGTCCACTTGAGGCTCCCACACCTGGCTTTGAGATGCACCAGCCTTCTGCCCTCTGCTATTTCCGTCTGCTTTGGCATTTAGAACCCAGTCTTTGGACCAGAAACCCACACCAACTCCAGCAGCAAATGCTGCTCCAAGCGACGTTGTCTCGAGATGGCTTGGCCTCTCTACTGGTATCTGCACAGAACAAGTAGTGACCCTTGAAGCACTCACAGCACACCGTCTTTAAGTTCACCGTGGTGTGTGAGTTCATCAGCAGCATGCGTCTACACTAAAACCTCAATGCTTGACAGTTGCTGATGATGTAGCTTGCAGACAAGAAAGTGATGACTCACGACATTGGTCACAGCCTCAAGCCTGCACAACTTGGCAACAGATTCTGTGTATAGGAATTGCAGTGCGTGGCTGACATACTTTAAGCTCACCTGTAGAGCATCCGCCTGCATCTGCATCAGCAGATTATTATTGGAGGCGCCTCCATCAACCTTGAGCAGCTGCACCTGGCTGAGGTCTGCATCCTGCTGCATGGCGTCCATTACCTCTCGGGCCTGCGACCACCAAACCATGATATCTACCATGAGTATGGCAAAGGGATTGGATGTTATCCTGCCACATTAGGCAATGACAGAAGACTAGAAGTTGCAGGCAGTTGTGGCATGATGTTGATGAGTTCCCTTGTGGTACGCAGCGGCAACTGCAGACTGTAGTGACAGACCACAGACCTGCAGCCTCCCCCCTCCTTCTGCATCTCAGCTTCTCCATTTCAGCTAGGATGATGACGCCAGATACATTGCCCTGCAAACTCTGCCTGCTTGCACTGCGTTGAGGCAATGTATCAGCTACTGAATGTACTGTATAGAGATTCTGGTGAGATATTGTCACGAAACGTGCTTCGGGTGAGATGCAGCTTAGACAGACACGCTGTATTCAAGGTTTGAGGAAGGGTACCTGCCAGCAGATGGCTTGCAGCAGGGCTCGCACGATGTGGGCCTTGTTGGCGTAGGAAGTCAGGCCCACAATGACCCCCCTGGCATCCCCTTGCCAGTGGGGGGCCAGCAGACCCCCAAAAGCTGGCACAAAGTACACACCTGCACTCACAGCTCACTTCACTCGCCACTCATCAGATGGAACATGCATGCAGACTCTGACACACATGGTTGCGGCGTAACGCTTTCACCTCAGTTCAAAATCATGTTGAACATAGCCGATGCGTGTAACTAGCTTGTGCATCTTGCAATGCTCCAGACACTTCAGCACCATTAGCTGCACATGAATCGCATTCCAGTTGACAAAGATGGTGCATCCAGGTTGCAGATGCTGATTGACAGCTTCCCTCTGGAGTTGCTAAACTCTTACAGATTGAAAAGACAGAACTGCCAGTGGCAGCCTCATGCTCCTGCATGGCCCCACTGACACCTGCCATGGCATTTGCGAATGCCACCTGGCTGGTAGTGGCACCAGATACAATGACAGGGAAGCTCAACAGGTCTACCAGTATCGCACCGGCAGTGTCCCGCACAGATGCAGCTACAGTCTCGCTTTCTTCGGCGCTGTCAATGAGGCCCATCTGGTCTCGGAGCCAGGACACACCAGCGCCGCCAATGGCAATGCTGCCTTCCAGCGCATACTGAGGGGCCTCATCGGGGCCCAGCTGGAACCCAATGGTGGTCAGTAGGCCATGCTTGGATTCCTGTGGCTCCTCACCTGAACCCAAGCAGCAGCAAAAGCTTTCTCCATGACCACTCATTGCATCACATGCGGCAACAGCTTTCTCCACAACCGCTCACTGGCAGACTCAGTTGCTTGTCCCATTACTGGGTGACTCGTTGGGTGGAGGTTTTGGCCACTTGTTGACTTGTCCATTCAAGCATTCATGTTGCTCGTTTCTGCGCATGCTCATTCGTGCCAACACTTGATCTTAACGCATCTCATCATATGAACTTCCTGCCGCTCCAGGAATTTGACAAGTGCAGCAATTCTGAAGAGCAGGTGATACAGACAACACACAGCATGCAAAGTCTTTCAACTGCAAGGCCAGCTTCACGTACACGTTGAAAGCCCTTGCGCCTGGAAGGAAGAGTCAAGAGGAGCAACAATGCATACACGCTCACATGATGACTACACACCATGCATCGATCTGTCCTACACAACATGCACAGCTGGGGGTTGACACACCAACTTAGGCAGCAGATCTAGCTCGAGGTATTGGCTGCCATGCTGATGCAGTGGTGACAGCACACCCAGGAGTTGCTTGCCTGTGTTCAGGAGCAGGAAGCAGCCGGTGCCGTAGGTGTTCTTAGCCTGCTGGGGTTTGCAGCGCTGCCCTAGCAATGCTGCATGCTGATCGCCCAGACACCCGGAGATGGGTACACCTGCATGCACCCATGTACATTTAGCAGCAACTTCTGCCGCAGCTGGGAATGCAAAACTCACAGCAGCAAAGGCAAAGCTTGCCAGTAAATGCATTGCTCTGTACTCGTCATGTATGCTGTATGCAGTTGTCCTGCTACTAGCAATTGCTCCATGCCAGGCACTTGACGATACAGAACAATTGAATACAGCAGGCTTGTAGTCATACCCTGCATTGAGCTTTATCCAGTGCTGCACAGTAATTGCTGCTTCTATAACTGTACCATGTTGTCATCAAGCTTTTTATGCCAGTGCTGGAGGGCAGCTGACATGACTAACAACAGTGTTTGATGGGTCATGCACCTTTCAGCGGGCCCTCTTTGACGTGTCCAAAGACCTCAGCATTACTCCTAATCTCTGGCAGCATGTCGGGCTGGAGGCCAAAAGCATGACAGGTCTCTGGATGCCACTGGCGGGACCTGATGTCCATCAGATTGGTCCTGGCAGCATTGGATACATCGGTCACAAAAGCCCCACCTTTGGCTCCCCCAGTCAAGTTGTAGATCAGCCAAGTGTCCATTGTGCCTGTGCATCAGCCCAACCACAGCTTGTGTGTGTGATGCGCAAGAAGGCATGACGCTTGACTGTGCGCAATCAAGTGCTCAAGCACAAGCTGCTGACTAGCTTCTAAACAAGTCACACCTGGAAATGTTGGTGGTCAGGCACAACAGGCCATATGTGAATATTCTGATGACTCACCTACATAGGCTTGCTCTGATGATATAGCTTTTGACACTTTGGGAACATGATCAATCAGCCACTTGAGCTTGTAGGATGAGAAGTAAGTACTGATAGGCAGGCCAGTAACCGGACGGAAGTGATCCTGCCCATCAACATGGTCAGATTCAAAATGCTGTTATTTCTGTGACGTAATGTTGTGCAAGGGCAAAGGTCCCTGCTGTGAGACATCAATGTAATCATTCCCACCTTGCTGCCAAACCTCCTCTCCATGTCTGTGCAGATCTGCTCAGTGCGGCTGTCCATCCACACAATTGCATTGTGAAGGGGCTTGCCGCTCGCTTTCTCCCAGACAATAGTGGTTTCCCGCTGATTGGTAATGCCAATGGCCTTTACATTCAGCTTCCCATGCTTTTCCTCTGCTGCCTTTACAGCTTGCTGTATACACTCCTGAACTCCTTGCCATACTTCCTCAGGGTCATGTTCTATCCAGCTGCAGGGAGCCAGCACAGGCTCAAGAGCTCTGCACTTTCTGCTCTATTTTGCAGGGCGGCTGAGGCGCATACCCTGCCTTTGCTCGATGCTGAGTGAACTCAACATGATGGCTAGCTACAGGATTGGCGTCACTGTCGTAGATATACACCCGGGTGCTTTGTGTCCCTTGATCAATAGTGGCGATGACGTCCATGTTGTGCAAATCATACGTGACCCAAATGCTTGATTTGGAACAACACAATTGTTCTCACGGTTTGGCACCGCTAAGCTGGCCAGCTGTCGCCGAAGCAAGTTATGAACACTCGAGCTCGCGCAGGCACTACAGGACTGGCAGCGGGAAAAGGCTTACGCCAGTAGAGAACTGAGGACGCCTGTCTACACCAGACACAGGATGTAGCTCACTGCGCGGTGTACACGGCAGATCAGGCACTCAGTTGCCCAGTTGTAAACTTTACAGTTGCAGCAAAGCGTTGACCCCATCAGGTGATTTTGTGAATCTGATCGAGACTTGAAGGGGCCATCAGGCTATCACCAATGCCACCAATGCCACCGGCGCAGTGATACGAGAACTTTGCATGTTGTCAGCACCGGCGGTGACTCCTATATGATATCACTGGCCTGTGTTTCTGAACCCCAGCCAAGCTGTGTTGTGACTTCCTTGATCTGCTTCTTGGCGTTCAAGTGTTCTCGCGCTTCTTGCACCGCGTACCGATGTAAGTATTGTCAGAAGCAGCAAGCGCAGCAGATCATGTAGTCGATGAGAGTACTACCATCTCGTCCTGTTCGCTGACTTTGGCTTGAACTCCCTCTAGCATAAGTTGCTATAAGCACCTTTGGAATGACTAGCTTGGCTGGCCTACAAGAGCAGCTTGACATACTACAGTCCCATTGGACCCAAGTACAGCAGTGTGCCAGGCAATCGCCAGGAAGGCATCATTCTGGCAGCACAGCACAGGCCCAACCAGGTGTCAAGCACCCACAATATTCTCCTGTCCTCTTCAGTTGTCAGTCATGCATGAGTCCTTCATTATTACTTGTGCTTGAAGCGCAGCAGGAGAGGGCTCAGCCTTTTTTTTGAAAAGTCATCTGTCCTTGACTGACAGTGACAGTGCCATTCCTGGGCCTTCAGAAAGAAGGGCCATTGCACATGGCGCTTCAGGTGACAACAGCAGATCCACAAGCATGCGTGATGCATATGCTGATCTCCTGGTCAGGCTATTGCACTGTCAAAGGTGTTGATGCTGATGATTGCACTGCAGCTGATGCCTTCAGGGCTCCTCCCTTGCCACACAGCAGTGGCCACCGCACCAATCAGACAAGCAATTACACCAGCAGGCCGGCTGCCAGTCAGCCAGCCGTGTCCAACATCATCACACCTGCGAATGCTGTCTCCAAGAAGTCCCAACAGCTGCTCCCACCCACCTTCCAAAGGCTGCCTCAGGTCCAGCCTCACATCAGCCATGCTTCACCTAGAACTCCAGCAGCAGGGGGCAACCCCAGGCCCCGGCAGACACGTGCCGACAACGCTGAGAATGACGTCCTTGCTCACATTCAGAGCCCTGCTGGCGCCTCAATGGGTAGTCAGACAGCTCAGAAGCGAAGGAAGCAGAAGCGACCACAGTGGCAAGACGTCAGCATTGACCTCAGTGCAATACTGGCTGCACAGGAGCAAGGTCCTTCCGTGAGTCATGCTGACAGGCCTGTGGGGCCCAGTCTCATCACCAACACAGCAGGAGCAGCGCACATGTCTGGTGTTAGCCCTGCATCCCCATCGCCCCCCAAGCAGCACCCCCAGACCGCCCTCTTTCCCCAGCACAAGTCACGCTCTAGTGTGCCTACTCTGCCTGCCTTGGCATCAGCTGGCGGCTGCCCACCTGAAGCCCTAGCTGCTTGGCATGACAATGTTGACCAGCAATGCCATCAGCACCAGCACAGGTTGAGGCACAAAGTTGGAGGTCCACTGCCGTTTGCCTCTGGCCCATTCTATGCGTCTCAGCAACAACAGTCCAGCCAAGCTCAGCTGCCTAACTGCCTACCACCATTGCACCACCAGCCAAATGCCAGTCACCAAGCATTGGGCTTACAAAGCTCTGCAGACTTTGCTCCATGGCAGTCGCAGCACGCCACACAGGTACCGCACGCCACACAGGTACCGCACGCCACACAGGTACCGTCTCACCACAGGTCCTGGTCCCACGACCAACAAGGCACACACGCCTCTCCCGTGTCTGCTTCTCTCCATACACTGCAAGCTTCCGGTGATGCCCTGCCTTCTACTTCTGATCATCATGCAGAGGGTCCTAGTGGCGCTACGCCAGGCCCGTCAGGCCATGTCGCCTACGAGGATCCCAGGAGCGCACAGCATGTGCCTGTGCAGTATATGCGCCACCCATGTGGCCCAGGGGCGCCTGGCGGCTTGCACAAGCTGCATCGCTTGCTCAGGCCAATTGCCAGGTCACAGCATCGAGCGGCAAGCAGCTCATCAGTAGGGGAGGCTGACAATGCAGAGTGGGCTGCCAATGCTGCGAGTGAGCTCCCACAGCAAATTGATGGCACTTCTCAGCAAGCAGCTACTGCTGCGCCTGACGCTACGCAGTACCCATGGCAGGCACAGCCGTCTCGCCATGACCAACGCAGGTCCTTTGTGGAGCAGCAAAGCAAGCAAGTGGCAATGCATCAACATCCTGCCGTTCAAGCACCTGCAGTCCACCACACTGCAGACAGTGGCTGGCAAGAACATGGTGTGAGTGAGCGGCAGCATCAGCCCAGCATGCCTGTCGATACTGCTTGTGACAACAAAGGCAGCAGTGATGCTCTAGGCGCTGGGGACATGCAGGATGTGAACATGCGCTTGCGACAGGTGCTGGCAATGTGCATCTACAAAATGGCAAGATGGCGCAGCGTTTGCTGCCTTGCAAGTCATCAGCAAGTTGAGCCTGATGTACTATTCCACTTGGTCTCTCTAAATTGGTGATTGGCGTTTGTATGTGCATGATTGGCAGTGACGCTTTCACCTTGCTATGACTCAATGACTACAGGCATTTGCTGCACAGTGTCATGTATAGCCATGGCAAAGGCATGCTGATTGGTCTTCGGTCTCCACCTATAGTGTTTGTGCAAGCTGATGGTAGCAAAATATGACTCATGGTGAACATATTGCCAGCATGGTGCTTCAGTGAAGATTCCCTTGCTGTGCAGGTTCGAAGCTGCCTCAGGCACGGCAGGCAGGACAGCCCACAAGAGAACCCAGCAGGTGCGCACCTACTTGCATTGTATCACAACATAAATGCATGCATGGAAACTTCACCTACATGCATCAACTGCTTACAAAAGGGCCTACCATACACAGCACAGCAGTCCATTTGCTGTCATCACTCTTGGCCCCAGCTATGCAGATCAGAAATCATGCATACCAACAGCGTACACTATGTTATGCATGAAATGCTTTTCAATCTAAGCCTGATATAAGACGTGCTGAAGTAATTTGCAAGTAAATGGCGGTGCAGGGCCATGCAGAGCCAGGGGTAGACGAGCTGTGGGCGATGGTGGCTTTGCTGGTATGAGGCTCAGCCAAGTGATGCCTGCCCTGCCTCCCATTGGGCTTCGTCGCCAGTCAGACACACACTCCCATGCACCAGCTTCTGAGCAGCAGCCTGAAAGTGAGGACCCATCATCCCATTGAGGAGGCATTCTGCCCTCTCAACCCTTGCTGCAGTTGAGCGTTATTGTTTGCAATGCAAAGCCAATACATGGCCAGTACTGTCAACCCCTGACGATCTAAACGCTGATCCACTGCCCATATGTCCCTGACCTATGTGTACCGCTAGTCTGGCTAATGGATGTCCAGGCCTTCCCCCTTGCCAGAACTCATACAGCCCTGAGTTCGCACCAGCTGCTCAGTCACAGCACCACCTGATGTACCATCATGTAACTTGGCTGCAGGTGGGCAGGTGTGTACAGGGAGTGGCAGGCAGGTGTCAGGGCTGGAGGCCTGGCAGGGGCAGGGCCTGGATGAGGTGCTCAGGCCTGTACAGTCCATCCGCCCTGTGCAGCCAAGTGAGGCTGAGCCAGCCTCACTGCATGACCAGCCTTCCTGCTGCAGTGCCATACTGTCTGTCGGCTTTGAGTGTGAAGACTGTCCCCTGGACTGGTCACATGGTTCCCATGTATGACCACACATGGCTGTGCAATGATCCAGCAGATGTTATATACCGCCAGATATTACCATGCATTGCTGCATAGCATGGCAAACATTTGCCAGCACATGTTGACAGGCACATCACATGCTTGCATATGGAATAAACCAAATTCTCAACCTGTTCCACATATGGTTTCTTGACTGTTGTGCCAACTGAAAGTGACTGTGTCTTGACAGGTAGACAGCGTGCCCAAGCTCTGCAGGGCTCAAGTGGTGCTATGCGTAACACTTATGCTGGCTACATTCAGGAGCTGCAGCAGTCTGGCCTTGACCATAGCAACCGCCTGGCTTTGCATGCTGGCAGAAGAAACACGGTAAACCTCGGCTACTCACGATCACCAGTGCGCTGCACTTTGTGCATTGTGCGTTTATTCAGCAATTTGCACATTCTGCGCTCATGCAGCCCTGTGCGCATATAAGCAAGCTGCCATGTCATCTGTCTGTGTGGTGCCTCATTGCCTGTGGGGTTACAAAAGGAAGAGCACTGTAAAGGGAAGGTCCCACTGTTTGTCATCATCCAGCACACATCACTTACCAGCTGTACTGGTTTGTCGATCACTGCATGGAAGTGAGATACAGAGAGGCACGTAATCAGCACTGCTGTTGCCAGTCCTGCTGTTGAGTGATGTGCTGCGTTGTACAAGCAGGGCTTTCTGACAATTGTTTAACTTGGCTTTGGTAAGCAGGGTTCTGAAGCTGT
Organism: Asterella californica; assembly: GCA_036924285.1. NCBI lineage: Eukaryota > Viridiplantae > Streptophyta > Marchantiopsida > Marchantiales > Aytoniaceae > Asterella > Asterella californica. Next base: position 32,010 of record JAYKYS010000197.1, read on the forward strand.
ACAGGCTCTGCTGACACATCCAAGCCTGCCCAGCACTGCATCTCTGCCAAATGCTAGGAGAGTCAATCAAGCTCCCAGTAAGTGTTCCTTGCTCCTTGCTACCCAAACGTCCTTTTAATCAGCAGTGCTTGTGTTCACTAGCTAAGGTTCTGTAAGCAGGGCTTGTTCTGAAGCACAGAAGAAGTACTCATTCGTTCGAAAAGCTCAGCCAGTCCCCACCTGCTGCCCTGAGCAGAGTGGTGTGCCATCATTTGGCAAGTGTGACATGAAGTGTGGAAGGAGCAACTGCTTTACCGCAGCAATTGCATCTGCAGATGAGCTAGTGGGTGCATTACGCAGGCCACTTGTGCAGTGCATGGGGGTAAACCTCTGTCACTCTTGCGTATAGTCTGTGTGCTGCTGCAGGTCCTAGCATCATGTCACTCTTGCGGCGGGTGACGTATACTGCAAAGGCGTCACAGCTGCAGCCCACAAACAAACCAGCAGGCAGAGACGGTGGGGATGCCCAGACAGAGTGCAGCATTTGCCTTGAAAACTTTGCCAGGCAGGAACAGCTCCGCAGAGTTGGGTGCGGGCATCTATTCCATCCCAGATGTATACAGGAATGGTTTGCAACTGGCGACACCCGCTGTCCAATGTGCCGCTTTGACCCTGTGACAAAGTGCTGGCCAAGCTGATCTCTTCTTGCAGTTGCTATGCACAAAGTAGTAGTAGCTCGTGAAGCTGATTTTTGTTTTGAGGCCCCCAAGCTGATGAGCTGGTTAGCTATCCTTGTGATGAGGTTTCTGCACCTTTAGACTTGAGAGAATGCTGGATGTGCTAGTATCATGACTGGATTGCAAGGCATTTTCGAGTCACATCTGCTATTGTAAGCAACAGTGTACTGTCTGACAGCTTGCACACCAGCTACTTGTGCAACTTTGCAAACGTCCTGTCTGTGGCTGGCCAGCGATCTTCCCTTCAGCAGCAACTTCAATCAATCAGCTTATGCCACCTGACAGCTGATATACGGATTTCATCCTGGAAAAATCGACTGCATTGACATGCCAAATCCTTTCCTGGTTCCAGGCATCTTACCAAATTGGCCTTCTACCAATCGGGACACGGGCAAAACCTACCTCCAAACGTCCTGTCTTATTCGTACTCACTCTAGGACTCGAGTTCCTATCACTTACAATCGAACCGTCTGACTGATTACTTTTCAACAGATGATACCAAGCTCATGTGACGTGTATGTTGTCTCGCGCAGCGCAAACTCATCATGCATGCTGTGTCAGAATGACCGCTCAGCACCCACAGCAAACACATACCGTGTACTGCCAGCCTATATGACTAGAGCTATCCACTTGTTCACATCTATCTCAATCTAGGCAATACATTCCATTGCGCAGGCAGATCTCTGCCAGCGAATTGCAACTCTCAACTGTATATGTGCCAAAGCATAACCACAATGCAGGGATGTCTGGAAAACTTCGTGCCTACTCTCACAGTTAGATACTTTTGGTCACGTATGTCCTGATCTGCAAGGAACTTGCGTGCAGCATTCACAGATGTACAATACATACTTGCTTTCCACCAAGTTGTTCCCAAGTACTCAAGTCATTCATTCTCATTCATTTGCTAGACGGAGGTTCCAGCTTGTACTATCAACCTGTGGATTGCATTATACAAGGGTTTCATTTCTTCAGGTGCGTCCACATCACCAGCCAAGATGTGGTCAGCCGTCACAGATGATCCATACAACTGCTTGTTCAAATTCTCATCGACAGTCACACGCCCACCTGGACACAGACAGGTGCATCAGCATGGGCCAGAGCAGCTTGCAACAATGCGCTTGTAGCAGGCCATGGAGTGAAAGCATAAATAGGAGCTTCACACAGCAGGCTGCCCTGAAGCATGCATACCTTTGACAGAAAAGTCTATGAGTGCCCCGTCTGCCATACTGTATGGTATGGCTTGCGATTGAGACACATCAGACTGCACAACAGCAGAGTCTTTGCCCACAATTACATCAAGATCTGCTCCCAGCAGTGTTCTTGAGCCTTGCGCTTTTTGCAGAGCACCGTCAGAGCCCAGAACGACAACAGTCTTGACATCATCATAGCCTGCAATGTGAAGCATATCTCAGCAGACAGTGCTATGAAGCAACGATGCTGCACATGGGTGAGCTGGGAAGCCCATTTGCTCACCAACAGTGAGTCCCAGGCCTAATTGATGCATCTGCAGAAAACATGGTGCAGACCACTGTGTGGTTCCATCCTGCTTGCCCAGCTTTCTAATTGTGAATGCAGAGCCGTGAAGGTAAGAGGCGACAGCCCCAACAAGCTTTAGATCGAAGAACTGAAGCCCCTGCAAGTGGCACATGCTGGCCATCGAGGGAATTCTTGTAGTAACAACATTTAGCAGCTTGCATGGGGTGCGATGAGCAGCAGCAGCAGCAGCAGCAGCAGCAGCAGCAGCAGCAGCTCAACAAATCACTACAGTATGCAGTGCTGACTCTTACCGAGCAGTCTCGTAAGCTTGGCAAGGGTATCATCGCATTGGGTTGAGCAGTACCTGCTTTTGCTAATGTCATTTTGATAAGCATCGTGCAAGCATTGTTATTTGCCTCTGTGAGAACGTTGCTCGGATTTATCATCGGCGTGCAGTTGCGAAACACAATAACCGGCGCGAAAGACGGCGTGAATGGTCAGAGGAACCTGAAGTACCAAAAGTAAAAGATTCCGTGCAGGGTTCAGACAAACCGCCGACAATTGCGGCGCTTCGGCCCGCCGAGAGGCAACTATGTGTGAACACAACTTTCGCTACCTTACGCGGTTGACGATGAGATGGATCTGTGAACAATATGCCGTAGATCGTCGATCAACGCTCTTTGGCTATTGCCAGGTTGTCACGCGCTCAGGGAAGTCTGTTGCAACTCCTCGCAGCTGCCGATCGTAATTCGCAAGTCACGACACAGTCATCAGGCAGCGGACAAATCTTCAATCAACCCTGCAACCCTGCAACAAACGCGTTTCTGGCAATCCCAGGGATGTATAACTTGACATTTGACAAACTTTGCACGTGCATTACAGCCAGAGAGAAGGTCGCAAGGTACATGTACAGTTGGCGTATTGGGTGTTGTATTGTTTGCGATTTGCGTTGATACGACGAACTACTGTTAGCATTGCAATCAACATACTTGCCTGGGTACTGCACATCGACGCGATTGCAGCAAGGCATGCACACTGGCGCATCCTGTAACTTGACACATAAACGCAGTTGGTCCGACGTTTTGCCAGATCTGATCTACGAGGATTGCGTCCGTGAGCGGCACTATGTCTGTGGAAAGCTTGTTGCGGGAGTCAGGGTCGTGTTTCGAGAGTAAGGACTTTTCAGGCTCTTTGGAGAAGGCGGACGAAGCCCTTGAAGCAGAGCCGAACTCTGCAGTCGCTCACTAGTACGTCCGTACGTTTCTAGGAGTATCTCGCTGTGTACACTTACTGGCAGTCATTGTCAGACAGTACAGGCTAGGACGAGCAGACAGCTGCAAATCACTCAATGCTGTTGGTGGTTGCAGCCGAGCTGGCAAAGCAGCATACTGTTTGGGGGATGTCAAGAGAGGGAAGGCTGAGTATCGTCTGGCCATTGTATCAGACAGCTCCAATCTGCCAGCATGGGAAGGCTTGGCAGAGCTGCAAATGGCAAATGGTGAAGTTGCAGAAGCGCAGCAGACCTTTGAGCAGCTGGTAAGGTTTGCTCATGCAATGCAGCATAGCCTGTCATGAAAGCACAGGCTGCTCAGGAATTTGTGCTTATACCAAACTCACACCTGCGGTGGTCATGCAGTTGCGACTGGCTATCAAATCTGGGAACACCTTGAAGCAACGGGAGTATCGCTGGCGCTCTGCTGAAGCTTTCGACCGGCTGGGTGAATTTTCAGACGCAGAAGACCAGCTTAAGGCACTGCAGGATATGGATCTCACAAATGAACAGTACCTGGAGACCCTGTGCCATCTTGCTGACATTCAGGTAGGTGCCTCGTACTCAACATATGCTGCAGTGACACATGGAGGGCTCGTTGACGTTTGTTTGTATCACAGTTAGCAGGTTATTAGCAGGTTCAGGAAGTGGCAAGAGTTGATAGCAATGCAACTGCTGCCATTGTTGCGATGTGGCGTGGTCACCTGCATCGTGGTCACATTCATCGTGGTCACATGCATCGTGGCTGCACAGTTGCAGCTTTCACAGGCTGGATTCGACTGCAGGTCAAAGTTGAAGAGCAGCGTATGGAGCAAACTGTTCATCAGACAATCACAGCTCAGAGCAAGAACCCCGGCAACATTGTACGCAGCGTCACATCAATCAGACTGGGTGTGGATGCTGAGCGTGCTGATGAGCAGGACAATGAGGAAGGGTTGGCTGACACTCTGAAGGAGATTGTGAAACGCACTGTGCCATCTCCCGTATATGCTAAGTATCATGAGCAGCACCTACAACGTTTCCTTTCTAAGCTGGGCGCTTACACAGCAAGGCAAGCCTCTTCTCTCTAAGGTCCTTATCAACTATATTGTAGGCTATAATACATTTTGTCAGAAATGGAAATTTGAGTTATTGCTGGCATCAGCATCATCCATGCCTTACCAGTTTGCATTTACGCCAGAAATGCGCTCTGAAGTGTACAAGCTCAGCTTGCACTCAGTTCAAGCGCACTCAGCAGCCCTGTCGTGGCTTGGACACCAGTTTCAAGTGTACCAGGTGTTCCTGGAACACTGTGTCCATGTGCAAAAGGGCAGCTGTGGATACAAGCTAAGTGTGTTGTAGCTGAATGCAAGCTGAGCTTTGCATGGACGCAGTGAGCACATATCGCTGGGTTGTGACCATGCCAAGCTCAGCTGTCCACCCACTCAGCTTGCGTCCACAGCTTGCCCATTGTACAAAGTAAGCACCTCCGGACCTGCAAGGAGAGCATGGCTCCATGAAGCCAGTCTTGTCGCGGTGTACAAACACAGACTCAGCCTGTTGTTGCTGCACAGCCTTGACAGATAGCATTGGTGCTCTGCCTAAGTGTGTGGTCCAATCACTGTCCAGCTGTGCCATAGGTCGGCTCTGCGGCAGGACAAGCGGGCAGAAGCACTGAAGGAGTGTGTGAAAATGATTACAGCCCCGGGCGGTGGCTGCTGCACAGTCTTCCCTTTTGAAGCAGCTATCTGGCTTCTGGAGGAACAGGAAGAGCTGGTCGGCACCAATAAGCGATCCATCAACAGGTGCTAGGCATGCTATTCTTTCAGTATTTGGACTTCTGCACAGCTTCACAATCCATGGTTCAAAATCCATGGTTCCTGACACAGGATGCTTTCTCCTGCTGTAGTGTTGTGCTGCAAGTTGTTGCTGCTGCTGGTGGACAGTATCTTGTTTGTGTGAGGTGTGGCTGGCACTGCTGGCCATGCAGCAACATGCTCTAGGCGCATCAGCAGCAGCCGTGAGCAGCATATTACAGCCAGAGTAACTGTTATCACAGCCAGAGTAACTGTGATCTTTTGCAGTACAAGGGTCTCTTGCAAAGCAAGGGCTGCAGTATAAGGGCGTACCTAGTATGTATGTGCAGGCTCTGTCAATGCAAGTACAGCTGCCATGGCATGGGATGCTCATCTCACAGTGAGCAAGCTAGTCCAAGTGCCTCGTTTCAAAATGCCTCTTCCTCTCCCAGTCGTCTTGCCTCACTGCATGGTGTAGTTGCAAGGATGCACAAGGTCACAGCTGTGACTGATTCATATAATCATGGCTCATCAAGACAATCATGGCTCATCAAAACACAATGCGAGTTCAGCAAAGCCTGGTCTGCATGCAGATCTAGCACAGCAAGCTGCACCAACCTGCATCGCCTCGTCAGCAAAGGCTCCCGCAGCAATCTGTTGGTGCGAGGGCCCTCCAAGGCCAACCTCTTGGCAAGGCCTAGCTTCTCCACGTCCAGACGCTCTCTGGATGAGCTGCCTGCCAGCCTGAGCAACAGCATGCAAAGCAACAGTAACTTGCAAGGCATGCAAGATTTGCAGGGCATGGGGCAGCACCAGACGCCCAGCCCCCAGCAGCTCAACTGGTACAGAGGCGACTCAATCAGAGGAGTTGATCGGGAGTTTATATATAAGGTGAGCAGCCTCCTGCAAGCTGAGGTCTGAGCTGTCTTTTCAATCACATCCAGCACTGTCTTGCTGCTCACACTACCCTGCAGCTTGTAAAGGCTGGTCGTGCAACATGGTGCGAGTCGTGTACAACTACCCTCAACATGTGATGTGACACCTTGTGTTATAGGTCATGAGGGAACATGAGGAAGATGCTGCAGCAGCTCGGCAAGTCCAAGCTGCAGTGGCCACCAATGAACGGCGAGCCTTCTCAAAGGCAAGCGTAAATCATTTCGCAATGCCTGCCTGCATCTTGACCAGTGCCTTGCTGCCATACAAGCGGCCTGAAGCCTGCTTGGGTCACAGAGACCTGGCTTGGATTGTACAGCCAGCGTTATGTTTTACCTTTCCTGTGCATGGGCTTATCTGTGTATCTGGCAGCCTTCAAACAGCAGATGCTGCTGCACCTTTGTGCGTCTGGTGTATGCCTGTCAAAGTCCAAGCCTTGAAAAAGTAAGCTGCCGTCCTGGTTGGTGCAAACTGAGTTTGTTGTGGGTTAGTGCTTCAACCCTGGACTGTGCAATCTGCATTCATGCTGGGCCAGAGCTACCCTGCAGTGCAGGTGTGTGGGTTTCACTCCTGCACTGGACACTGTGCGTCTGTCCTGGGCCAGAGCTGATCTTCATTTCTGCATTGTTTGTGTTCGGAGCATATCTGTACTCCTGTATCCTGTACTGTGCAATGTGGTCTTCACCTGGTGCAGGCCGAGGAGTTTGGGCGAAGGCTGGCGCATCAGTTTCCCTGGAGCCCCGCAGCTTCAGTAGCAGTGGGGCTAGCCCTTCGCAGGCGCTACCAGGGCCACTCTGGAGCGCCTTCCCTGGCTGCCCACCGCAAGGAGATCATCAGGGTCAGTGTTTTGCTGTAATACCTTGTACCTGCCGTGAGCACTCCTGCTGAGTACAATACAGGCGTGATGCTGGTAGACATATACAGTTTCCTGTTTATGAAAGTGTTGCCATGTCTCTTGCTTTGGAACATTCTTGGCAATCAAGGCAAGGCTTCCCCATGTCTTCCCCAAGCCTTGCCAGGCCAATCCAAGAGGATTCCTTGTTTCTAGCAACAGCTTTGGGAGCTTCTGGCAGACAGTGATGGTAGTGCCATTCCCAGATCTGCTGCCAGGAAACTCAGGCACTTCCTTGAAATAGCCTTGCAATGCTAGCTTGACATGCCATAACTATCCTAGTGTGTAGAAGGGCAAGGAGTTGACCCGATGTGCATAAGACACTTTGTTTGAGGCTGAATGACCTCTGCTATTGGCTAAGACGGCAGAGTAAGATCAGACATGTCCTGCTACATACTGATCTCCTTTTGTGATCCTGACTTCGCTGCATGAAACATCCACTGTAGCCCAATCCTGTTCTGCCAACATCAGCACTGCAGGTACATGTCTAAGCACCTGCCCTCCTTTTTGAACTGCAGCACTATGCATTGCTGCAATCCTACCTTCATCACGTCCCTTCTGGGTACCTTGGTCGTGTGGGGACTGCATCTGACGCCCTGTGACCTCATACGCAGAATCTGAAGCATGGCACTGAGCGAGGGGCAAACAGCGCATCCGGCTGGAAGGCCCTGGCTGAGCTGCAGTACCAGAACAGGCAGTTTCAGGAAGCCTATGACACTGCAGTCAGCGGGCTGGAGTGGTCAGTCAAGCGGCGCAGGTCGGGGCATGAGACCCTCACCAACTTTGCTCTGGCGCTCAGGGCTGGTGGTGGCTCAGTGCCTCAGACGCCTGCACCGCCTTGAGGAGGCTGAGTATAACTTCCAGGTCCTGGCAGGTCAGCAAATGACCTGTTGCTGCTTCTAAGCATGCTAGGTCTCACGTCATGACATGAGCAGTGCATGATGCTGTAGCTACACTGCGCATGTTGGCAAGCATGCTCCACCACACTTGCAGCGCATTGCTGCTGTGTTTGTATATAGATGTATATCTACTGTCATGGGGACCAGCTGAGGGTCAATAGGCAGACTGCTCTTCATACAAATGCATCAGTTTGAGACAACGCTAAGAGCAGGTCACCCCCAATGATTTTTCCACATGCATCTGCCTTTCATTTAGCAAATACAGTTGACGCTGAAGAAATGCAATGCAGCTGCTTCATCTTCAACTGTCTGACTAAGCACACTGCACATGCTGATGTCATACCATGCAGAAAGCAATGTCAAGACTGATGTCTATGATTTTGCACATTCAAGAAATCAGAAGCCACAGCTTGCCTGGCTCATTTGCTGGGTAGTCACCCTATCAATGCTGAAGAGGTTCTGGTTTTATGTTGCCTTCTCAGGGTTGATAGGACCATTGTCCTGCAAATGGCCCAAGCAGACCATAGCCTTTAGTATCTTACAGGACTGTTGGCATCAGCAGCACAGTAAGCGCACCCAACACACCAGATGATTTGTGGTTGTAGACTAAACCTTATTCCCCTCATCAACATCCCTTCCTTGGCTTTCCCCATGCTGTTGCTGCACACTTTCATTGGAGACTGCTGACTGGAGACTGCTGACTGGCAAAAGCGCAGCTACCAAACTCGGCAAGGACTGGTCTGGCTGAAGCTGTGTTGTGTGGGTATGCAGGCTGGACAACAGAGGGTGACTCAGCCTTCAATGAGCTGTCGGGCTCATCCCCCCTGTCCATTAGGCAGCAGGCCCTCAGGGGCATCGCCAAGGTGGCCCTGGAGCGGGGCGACAAGCAAGGTGCCCGCCACCAGTATGAGCGCATTCTGGGCAAGTCCCTCATAGGCCAAGGGCCCCCTGCCGCCCACTGGGCCCACTCTGAGTATGCCTGGCTGCTGTTTGAGGATGGGAATCTGGAGGTAAGCCATGTTGCTCCAAACTCTTCAAGCAAGATCAAGGAGATCCTGCAAGCTCTGTGGGTGCAGTGTGCAGCGACTCCCTGACGTTCAGCTCTTGCCAACATAAATGTATTTTGCTGTGCTGTGACATACATGTCGAGCTGCGGCATGCCCTGCCATGCAGCGCTATGCTCTGTCATGCGCTTTCCAGATGTTTGCACAAGTCACAGCCAACAGCCTCTGAAGCAAGGTACTGTGACCCAGTCACTTGTCAGTACAAACCCCTATGCAAATAGGGGATGCTCCCTGCCTTTCAGGTGGTTCACTGTCTTGTCATCTTCCTTGGTGTTTTGATCATGTTTGTACATCAAGTGCAGCCTCCAAGAGTATGTCATGTGCAGCTGGCCAAGCAGCAGCTGGAGACTGCTCTGCGCAGCGCCCAGCGGGAGTCTATGCTCATCACTGACAGCGAGCTGGCAGAGGTGCACTACAAGCTGGGTCGCATCTGCTGGACCAATGGGGGGCAATCAGCTGACAGGACCCCACCCAAGCCCGCGCCCACCTGGTGGCTGCCACCCAGCACGACAGCGAAATACAGGTCTCCTTCCACATGCTGTGTCTTCATGTGTTACTTGAATTGCGTCTCCTTTCACAGCAGCTTTGAAGTTCACTTGTTTGTGGGAGGTGTTTGTTGTGGCCTTGCTGCAGTTGCATGAGCTGGTGCTTGCATCAGCAGAGCTGGGACAAAGCCATGCTTTGTAAGGCTTTGTGTTTGCTTTCATGCAAGCAGCATCCCTTCAGGGTGTTCAAAGTGTTGCTGGACTTAGTAGGCTTGGTGAGACTGGCTGCTCTGTTGTAATGCAGCCTGCCTCATGAGGCAAACCCTCTCGATCATGCACATGTACCTGGCTGCAGGCTCTAGCTTACCAATGGCTTGGGCGGTGGTATGATGAAATTGACCAGGACTACAGGCAGGCTCAAGATTGCTATGAGCGTGCTGTTGCACTGGACGATGACGACATCCTTGCTAGTAAGATTGCCTTGTGCTTACCCCCTGACATGGCTCAACAACAGTTTTCGAAGCAGCTCCCCACAGCGCTAGCAACGCCAATTTGCCACAATATGCTGCGCTGTGACGGCTGCTAAAACACTAGTGGTTGCACCAATGAGTTTGATGTGGGCCTAAAACAAGCAGCATGTGTGCATTGTATATGGCGGTGACTGATCATCCCTGCCTTTCGCTCTCTTTGACATCATCTGACAGCATCTGACTGTTGCAGGTGAGGCATTAGAGAGGCTGAAGGCTCAAGGCAAGATTACCCTGTCACCTGCTCACTCCAGTAGGCTGGCAGACAGAATAGCTGCCAAAAAGGCCAATGCTAAGAATCAGGCCAAAAATAGCACAGCCATCAGCAGACTCAGATATGAAGGCGCTCTAGAACGTGCTTTGTCATGACCGCCTGTATTTATCTGTGCTCTTTTGTCCTTTCTTGTTCTCTGTGGAATTTAGCTGAAATGAAGCACTGCAGTTTTGAGACAGCCTGAAGTTGCAGCAATTTAAATTTCCTTTGTCATTGGCAGGTCAGCAACTTCTGCGAATGAGTCCCCTGGTGTGAGGTCTCCGTCTGGTGTCAAACTAGTGCTCACACAGGATGTTATCGTTTGAACAGTAAGATGGATCAGGAGCTTGGGCCTTCCAATTGCCTGGCCGGTCATGATATATAAGCTGGTTTGGCTTATAGACAAAATCTTGAGCTGGCGTCCCTGACAATAAATATTATGAGATTGTCCTGTTTGTTATGTACTGCATGCAGATTTTCTCTGTAGAAGTGACCCCCTGCTTTACTGACCTACATCGCTTTCTCCCCGAAAAATTCTTAGTTGTACGCAGTTGTGGCACAATTGTAGGAGCTGTTGCAAAGCTTCAATTCACCTCGGCGGAGCAGTTGCTTTCAACGAGCAGCATGCGTTGCAGTCAGGGTTGTCGCTGGTGCCAGCATGTTCGCAGAACAGAGTTACGCTTGCATTATCACATTCCCTGACAGTAGCGTAATATTCGCAGCCAACCTTACGCACCGTTCTAGCACTGCTGGCAGTTGTGCACTGCCAGGTGCATGACAGAACTGGCTTGCCCAGGGAACGGCTCAATGCACAACCTATGCAAAGGCCGATTTATTTACAACATATGCAGGTAGAGTCAATGCTTGCTCAGAACAACTGATTCTTGCAAGATACAAAAGGCCTCTAAAATCAAGGTAATTCAACTCTGCTCAGTCACTACTTGAAATGCAACCATGCATAAAAATAAAGTCTGCACAACCCTAGCCATCCTGCACAACCTAATATAACAGTACATCTGTGAGAGAACAAAGTCTTGTTTCAAGAACATCTTCAAGCATGATCATGCATGAAACTCAACAATGGCCAGAATAACCTACAGGCATTGGCCACAATGTGACCTAAAACCGGCAACTTATGCACTCAGGTTGTCATTGTTGAGCAGTCCCTGCTGGTTGTCCAGCTCACTGCCGGAGCCCAATGGGGCATCATCCTCACCCAGGACAAACAGCAAGGCAATGCTGAAAGCAGCTCCAAAAGCAAAAGATCCACTGGTGATACGAGCACGAGTGTGTTCGCTGTGAGTCAAGAAGGTCTTGGTTGGAACAGTGTCTAGGAGGTTCCAGGTGCTGTTGGCTGAGAGGATGTGAAGGATGGCACTGATGGCCAACAGACCAAGAATGAAAGGCGGAATCTTCTGATAGCATTGGCCTCTGCAACACAGAAACAGGACAGCCATGAGTCACTGAACTTTTCTACCACAGAGCAACATGAAGCATGCTAATAAAAAGATAGCCATTTGTTGCCAACATGCACCCACTGAGCACGCAAACTTTGCCCCACCAGCTTTGGAATGACATAACTGCAGGTACAGGGAAGGGCTGAATCTCACTTGTCAAAGTAAACATGAGCCCCAGAACGATGATCAGCTCGACCAGGATGGTAGCCCACTCGAAGCGGTACATCTTCCAGCATGTACTCACTGCGGGAAAGCCCGCCGCGCCGCCCATGCTGGTGTTGCATGCCTGTGGCAAGACTTTTGCAAAAACCACAGGCCGAACACCTCAACAATCCATCCGATGAGGATCAAAGCCACAAGTGGGGCGATGGTTGCGATGTTCTTAGCAGGCAGCGTCATCTTGTTGGAGAAGTCGGTCAAGATCGCTTCTGGAATAAAAAGGTGCCTGCGGAAAGCACAAACTGTCGCCTCGAAAGCTTGTAACTGGCACCGTTGTACGTTGTAAGTATGCAGAGCCGTCGCATGACAGAAACACGCAGCCGCGTCCGCGATCAAATCACGATACCGTTGTACACACACAAAACAGATGCGACATGTGCACATAGCCGTGATACGCCGTGGGAGAATCGTGGGCGCAACAGTACAGCAGCAGTCGATTTTGCTCACCTAGGCAACGTGCAAAGCAAACGCCAGATGTGCTCGGTACACGCACTGTGGACAGCGGATTTGACAAGGTGACAATTGCGATCGTGTCGGCTATGTCGGACTTCGCTCGAAGCTGTCCACGTTGGATTCCAAAAACTCCGCCAGAGGTTGACCTCCAGTTGGTGACGCCGTCTACTGAACGTGACTACCGTACTGAACCGGTAAGTTTCTGCACGGGGCGCGGTCACGTGAACTCAAAGTTTTGGTATGCAGTTGTGAGCTTCAGGCCGCTTGATCGACCCACAGCTTCGTGACTTCGTCGTCCGTTTCGCAAGCGTACACTCGGGAACTTGTTGCTCGTTCCGCTTCTGTTGCATTTACTGTTAGGAATTTCAAGTAAACATGGTCACTACTCGCCGAGGCAAAACAACACTGGTAGACACTCCAGCCTCTCTCAAGGTGCGGGCATGTCGGAACACTTCCTCCGCTTTGAGTCAGCAGACATCTGTCGCGCGTGTTGCCCATGACGTTGATTTGAGGCAGTGAGGCGGATGTTAGCTACTGCAACTCTCGACCTCAACCGGTTTAAACCTGCTATGTGTCTGTTTGACAGTTTTCGTAGTCGTCAAACAGAGCTTATGCAAAATTGCAGGCGAGAGCAAAGGCAAGCCCCAAGAAGGCTAGCAAAACCGACCCAGGTAGCGCTGCGACACCCAAGGACGACTCCCCGCAGAGGCAGGGCAAGAAGCGCAGTGCTGCCGAGGCTGTAGACGCGGTCAATGGGACTGCTGCCAACTCGCCCAAGCGACAGAAGAAGGTCGAGGCTGACGCCACAGAAGCAGATCTGCAGGTCTGTCCACAGCACCGCACACCTTCAGAAGTTCCGCCCAGTTGATGTCTGCTGCTCTTTTGTGCATGACCAAACATACTCTGCAAAGCTAGTGAGTCAATCCTAAGCTGGCCGGTACAGGTCAAGGCTACAAAGCCCAGTTCTGTGGAAGAGAAGTCAGCTATCCCAGAGGCAGACACGATTAGTGCTGCAGCTGCTATGGACCCTCCTGTAGGCTCTGAGACAGGCAAGACAACAAACCCCTTGCCCTGTAGCCAAGCTTGCTTCCCTGTAGAACTGTATGCACTGCACTGTTGCTCACACTGTGCCTTTAAAGATGGAAGACTTTGCTGCAAGCAATGTCAGCAGCAGCGAACTGTGCTGTAAACCCATGATCAGCTGACACTGTATTATACTCCCTTGCTGCAGCTGTCTCAGCCAAGGATATGGCTCCAAGGTCAACAGCACCAGCTGAGGTGGCCAAGCCAGATGTGAGTCATGCACAGGAGATGCCTGTTGAGGAAGCTGTCAAGGTGATTGGCGGCACACAGGCAGGCAGTGCTCCTGTCAGTGAGGCTGCAACTGCCAGCAAGGCCCTGGATGCCGTGCCAGTCGGCCCTGACCCTGTAGCAGCTGGTGCAGCAGCTGATGACGCACCTCAGGATGGTGACTATTTCCTGGATGCCAATTTGGCAGACAGCATGCAGGTAGAGCTTGGTTTCATCTGTCTCAGTCTCATGTCCCAAGCTGAGTGTCCTCTTGCATGTTTCTGTCGGGCTTGCACGTATTCAAGCATGTGTGCAGCACTTGATCGTCTGCAAGTGGGAAGTATGAGCGAAGCCACATGCCCTAGCCTTTGTGGCAGAGAGAGAAGAATGAAAAAGCAGATGCCCTGTGACATTAGAGCAAATAAAGCACCAAATGTCAACTATATGCAACCCTATGCAACCCTATGAAAAACAAAGCGGGTCCTGCTATTGACGCAACAGGCGTAGCATAACAGATCCGACCTGCCTTTCTGCACTCTAAGGCAATTGCATTGTCCCCATTCAGCGAGTGTTTAGGCACGCACATTTTGACATACTTTATCTTCAGTAAACAAATATTCGCTTTTTGCAACTACATCTCGTACAGTTGGCTGACATGGGCTGGTGGTTTGCTCAGAGCAATGAGGAGTCCAAGCCTGCAGAGCAAGTGCCTCAGTCGATGGGCACCACTGACCCAAGCAAGACAGGCTTCCTGGCACCCCCTGCCTTTGGTGCACCACCCCCCAGTCTGGGAGGCAAGGATGCAGGACAAACTGGCATGGCAGCAGAGGCAGGCAAAGCCCCGACCGACATCCCCTCTGGCATTCAGGCCGACATCAGTGCCATTGCTCCCACTGCAACCACAGGTGAGATGTCATCGGTAGACCTGGTGATGAAGTAGTTGGCCAGGGCACTGAGTCTGCACTTGCAGGCAGACAAGCTGCGTTTGTACTCTGTAGTCTACCCTTTTGTGCAAATTGTGTGCCTGCAGATGGTCATACCCATGGAATATGCTCCTGGATTGCTGACTGCAGCTCATAGAAGCCCATGTTCTATGGCTTTTGGCCTCTGCTGAGCTGTTGACCATGCTTGCCATCAACTGCTGCAGAACTGTTGGCCCAAGTTTTGCACCTGTGACCATTTTGCCAACGTGTGTATGTACTGTTACACAGGCACATCTGATGCAATGCATGCGCCCATCACACAAGTCCCATCCACTGTGGATGCACATGACAGTCACTTTGGAGCTGCTGCAGTCCAGGACGCCAATGACATCCCTGCCATCTTTGGTGGAGACAATGCATGAAGTGTGATAAACATCAAGATAAACATCAAGACACAGTGACGCAATGTCAAGTTTTGAAGAACGTGGATACGGTAAAGGCTCCGTGTACATATTAGTGTAAATTCACCAAACGGATTTGGTGATACTTGTACGTCCAGCAGACAAGTGTTCAGGCACCACGTCACATTACCACTCCTACTAAGTTTCAAGTATTTGCCCTGTCCGGCAAGGCAAGGCCTGTGAGTGGTGTTGCCTTTGAGCGCACCTTGTCAGCATTTCTACCCATTAGTACTAGTTGTTGCTTTGCCTTACAGTGTTACAACCTGGCTATGATTGACAAACGGTACAAGTACAAGTGACACAATGGTAAATGCTGTGTGTTATGGTTGTCTGCAGCTGCTCAGAGGAGCTTTACAGACTGATGTACATATCTGAAGGGTTGTCCCCTTCAGATTTGTCCCCTCCAGATATGAGATCAGATATGAGCCCCAATGTGGTGCTCATGGTACTACTAGCTGCGTGATGCATTTGATGTATGCTGCCCCCATGTTGTCAACGGCTAGAGCTTCTGTGAGCGCTGCTAAGGCTATGCAGCGCTGCTAAGGCTATGCATCAGCATATCTTGGCAGTTGGTATATAGTTGGTTGTTTGTGCTCTTGGTCCAAATTTTCAAAGACATGTTCCGACCGTGATCAAGGAACCATCAACGATTGCTTGACAATGTGTAAATGTCTGACAGCAGATCATTGTAGACTGGTTTCTTCCTTAGCATGCCGATCTTCTGCAACGACCACATGACTTGTTTTGATGTGCCATTGAACGATTCTTCTTCTGCTGGGGACTGGAAGAGTACATGCTGCCAACTTCAATTGGCATCATGCTCATGGCTCACCTCTCCCTAGCAGCTCTGTATCTAACCAACGATACAGTATAGCGCGTGATCGTCGCCGGCAACCATTGTGGTGGCGTAGTCCAGTTCATGGGCCGCTACGCCCAGCTGGTGATCGGTCCAGCAGGCAGCGGCAAGGTAACGCAACAAGCTACAAAAGCCAAGCGGCAGCTGCTGGTCTGATCGCTGCTTATTCTTGCAGTCTACCTATTGTGACACCCTCAGACAGCACTGCGAGGCAATTGGCAGGACAGTACACTTCGTCAACCTCGGTAATGTAGCTTGCATGCGTTATGGGTACCTTCTGTACCGAAACATGCACAGGCGACAAGTGCAGACTTATGTTCGTCTTGCAGACCCAGCAGCTGAAGAGTTTCAGTATCCAGTTAGCTTTGACGTACGAGACCTTGTGACACTCGAGGATGTCGTCGAAGAGTGCCAACTGGGTCCCAATGGGTGGGTGCTGAGTGCTGTGTCAGCAGTTCCTCATTATTGTGTTGCCTAAATGTCCAGCCCAGTCAGCAGTTTGTGTGTGCATCAGGGGCTTGTTGTACTGTATGGAATACTTGGAAGAGAATTTGGACGATTGGCTTGCCGAAGAGCTGGAGGTAAAGCACTTCACTAAATACGAGCAGGCTGCATATTGCTATGCAAAATGTGTGCAGACACGGAGCTGGCACACTCAGCAGGGCTGGCAAGTATTGCTCATTCCTCGCGCAAGAGCCAGTGTGATGACTCTGCTTTGCTCCATTGGCAGCTCATGCTTTACACGAGCTGCTCAGAGCGTATACTGCTTCACTGCTGCTACACGACAAGCATGTTTGTTGCTTTCCATGAGCGCTCATCGCTTTGATTATCATGCTAGATGCTTCTGCGTCACACAGCAGTGAGTCACACCAAGCGTCACCAAATGCCGTCAATTGTGACTCTGCAGAGCTATGGTGATGATGACTACCTGATCTTTGACTGCCCAGGCCAGATAGAGCTGTACTCCCACGCCACAGTCTTCCGCACCTTTGTGGACTGGATGCGGGGCCAGGGCTGGAGTATGTGTGCTGTCTACTGCTTGGACTGCCAGTTTGTGTCTGAGACTCCCAAGTTCATTGCTGGCTCACTCCAAGCTCTGGCAGCTATGGTCCAACTGGAGCTGCCACATGTGAATGTGCTGACCAAAGTTGATTTGGTAGCAGACAAGGTATGTGCATGGCGACAATGTGTGTGTGGGTCGTCGTGCGCTGTCACAATTGGCTAAGCATGCTGTCTGGTCTTTGAGTGTTTGATGTCCAGTAGTGTGTGTATTGTCAGCAGCAATATCACATGTTGGCGTTGGACATCAAGTTCTGCAGTCCAAGCATTGCACTGACCCAGCCCTATTCATCGCTTCACAACTTGGACACCTCTCTGGGGACAACAGCCATCATACAGGACTGTTTTGTTGGATCAGGAACATTCACCACTCTCCTCTATCGTTTCTTTGTTCCTTGCTCTTACCCACATGCACTTGTCATGCAGAAAGCTTTGGAAAGATACCTGCTGCCAGATGCAAGGCAAATGGTTCATGAGCTCACAGAAGCAACGGGTCCCGGCTTCCGCAAACTCAATGACGCTGTGAGCTCTCTGCCCAAATCGTTTCATGCATGACTTGCAGCTGTCAATGCTCATGTTTCAGCATGGCCGGTCTGAGCTGTGTCCTGCTGCCTTGAAGATGCTCGGCTGGCTCCTCAGTCTCGCCCGGCACCTGTCAATGCTCCCTGCTGCATATTGGTGTGACTATTTACTTTTGTGTGTTGGCTGAGATGAGACCATTGGCTAGCTTACTGTATTATGTTGTCTCAAGGTACGTGCCGTCCCAGTACGTGAGCAGTCGAGCAGATGTGCAGAGAGGATGCTTTCTTGTGCAGGTTGCTGCATTGTTGGATGACTACAGCATGGTCAGCTTTGTGCCACTAGATGTCTCCAATGAGGAAAGGTAACTAAGACGCTTAGTTAAAGCATAATACACAGCATCAAAGTGGCCTGTCAGGACACAACGGTTTGTGCTGGTTGCAGTATCGAGGAGGTGTTGCACCATATAGACACTTCCATTCAGTATGGCGAAGATGCAGACGTCAAGATCAGAGACTTTGACAATCAGGAAGATGATTAGGCATAGCATAGTACGGCAAACCAAGACATGGACTTACCTTCAGCGGCATTGGCTTGCTGACACCTAAGTTCACATAAAAATTTAGGAGCTTATGAATGCACCTGTGGGACCTTGCTCTCATGACTGAATACCTGAGCAAGGCCTCGCGCAGCACTCGTGTGGAGCCCCTGATGCCGTGTGGAGATGTATTCCTAACACTAGTGGAGGCCAGACAAGGAAATTTTGGTGCTCAACATGCCCAGCAAGCCAAGGCAATATCCCAAGACTCACACTTTGCCTAAGCACAGCCCTATACCTAAAACATTTGAACGGGATCCACATTCAGGAGCTCCCGTGCCCATGGTCAAACTTGCTACACTTTGCTACAGGCAGACACCAATACAAATACAGAGTGGCAGCAGCAACCCCTGCACTAGGCAGGTGTGGGGCAAGAATTCCCTTTTACAGCGACATCATTGCTGCGAGCAATGGATCCAGTCAGAAGCAATGGGGCAGTCTCTTGACTGGTGCCTACGCTGACAAATTTGTGTTGCTTCAAAACTCATGATCCTGAGTATATGTAGACACTCTGGATCAGAGAGACTGCGTTGTCAGATGCAATGTTAACGTTGTTGGCAACAATTTCAATTGATCTGGCAACATATGATGCTAACTTTATAGGATCAAGGGTGCAAGCATATGAGCTCAGGATTGCTACTGGATTAAGGATTGGACTCATCAGTGAAAATGGCCAGGTAATCACATTCAGTTCTGTTTCCATAAGATGCCTGGAGCCGTAAACAAACACAGCATATCAACAAACTGTTCAGCAAGTCCATTATCTACTGCACACTGTCAGGCTCATTATGCCATTCGCTTTCAGTTAGGAAGGGCAGCAATCAAATGCAAATGCATTTGTGCCCTACAGCGTCACAGCTGGGTGCTCCCTAACCGGCAACACTCATGTACTACTGCCTGTGTTCTGCTGTCTGACCGTAGTTACCTTCTGATCCGGCCATTTTTCCAGGCGCTACAATCGTACTCTTGGGGATTTGCTCTGATCCAATTCTTTCGAAAATGCAAATGCAGCAGGTCCACACATTTTTGGGCGACTGCCACAAAGGGAGACTGTAAGATATGGATCAAACCTTTCAAGAACATACACATTTAGTTACCACAGATCTAGGCTAGCAAGCACGTGAAGTGATCATATGAACATACTGTCTACAAATGTCCAACACAGGTTTCAAGCACAGACATGCAGGGTTGCTTCGTGAGCCTGTCATACGGTCCAAGTCTGTGAGTCGGGGATCGGGTCAAGCTCAGAATCAAATACGAATGTCCACGTTGGGCTGTTACCAAAACAGACCAATGAAAGTCACAGAACCAGTCATGACCAACAATAAATCCAGCCTTCAACCTTGTTGATACAGACCAACACGGACTTCAACCATTAGGACAATTGCAACCCACTAATGCATTAATTGTTGGACGTCAGACTGCATCAGAGCTTCAAAGGTGTGCTTTTGGTGTGCCTGCCTGGACTGACTTTGGGGTTCCAAAGGGTTGTGAAGTGTCAGATCTAGCACTGGGGGAGTCTGTGCTGTTGTCCACACCAGCTTTTTGAAGCGCTTGCTTGAGCTGCTCTATTTTCTCTGACATACTTGCCAACTTCTCATTGGCACGAATCAAACTTCGCTTTGTCTTCAAGTATTCTCCTACATTGCCATTCAGTTGATTGCTGCGCACAAAAGGTGTCTGCCAATCAAACAGTAGCACAAAAGATCACCCAAGCAGATCGCCAGCCTACACATGATCAATATCATGAGCAGAACTTGCAGCACACACAGCCCAAAATTTTGCCACAGTCAGCTCCAGGGAGGTGTCCACATGACAAACAGCCAGCTAGCACGCTGGCAGTAGATGAGCCAGCAGAAGTACATCTTGGCAAGCGCTTTACCCTCGGTTTCGGCCAGCTCCACCTTGGTGCGAACCAGGCTATCCATGAGGGCCTCATTCTCTTCCCTGAGGCGCATGACCTCCATCTCACCATCGTTGATGCCAGCAACTGCACTGCCACTGCTCTGCCACCTCTGCAGCTTGGGATCCTGCATCACCCATGCATGCCTCAAGTCTATAAGCTTACATGCATGCCTCCAGTCTATAAGCTTACATGCATGCTGCTAGTCCATAAGCTTACACCTGCAAGCCTTTGCTGGGCTTACACGCTGCTAACTTGCATGCACGATGCAACTTTGCTTACATACAGCTGACATGGAAGCTGACATGCAAAGACGTATCTCATCTTGAGATGTAATGGTATATGATACAAGTCCTCAACAATGTTTGCTCAGCTTGCAGGCCTGACTGGTCATATGCAGGTTAAGGGCAGGCTGCAGTGCCCTCACCTGCAGCATGCAGCATGCGCCCCATGGCATAATCACTGACGCCTCCAAGCTAAGCTTCAAGCAGGGTTCAGCGTCAGTGACTGTGCTATGGGGTGGTGCATTGAGGCACTGCACCTCGCCCTTGACCTTGTAGGTATGGCCAGCCAGGCCGCAAGCTGGGCATGCAGACTGCCTGAAGATTGCACAACACAGCACAGGCCACATGCAGGCCTGTCAGGCAAGGCAGATTGCTGTTCTTGCTTGTGCAGGACATGTGCACTGAAGCTTCAAGTGACAGTTGAGGGCAGGGCTGTGCCTGGTCGCTGCCAGATGCTTCTGATGCTTCCACAGACTCAGGGTTTGGAAAGTCAATGCTGACACCCAGCTTGGAGCTCCAGCTGGCCAGCTCCTTTTCAAGCTGGCCTCGCTGCTTCTCCAGGCGCGCACGCTCCCTGAAGCTCTGCTGCAGCTGCTCTTCAGCCTCCTGGATGACATGAGCAGGCGCGGTGGTGATGTTGTACAAGCAGGAACAACAACTTTGTGCGAATGATACCTGATGTGGTGCTGCAATGCCATATGTTGTAGTGCAGCAAGTCAACGACCATGAATCTGCACTGGACAGTGCAGCAGGCAAGTCAAGCCGATTGCAAATTCAGGCATTTACGCTTCAGATTTACACCGGAATTTACAGTAGCAAATGCCATGTCTCAGGCATGCGTGTGCTGTTGGGTGAATGTGACTTGGTTGTTGGCTGTGCTGCAAAGTTGCATGCAAAGCTATGCAGCAAGTACCTTGAGACGTTCTTCAAGCTGTGAGGTCTTGCTAGCCTTGCCTGTGACGACCATGCTCAGGCGGTCCCTCATGGCTGCCAAGCCCTGCATCATGATAGCGTTATGTTCTTGTGAGGTGCATTTAGTGTAGGGTGAAATGCAGCTGTGGATGATGCAGTTGAGCAAACTCCTACGACAACTTCTTCCCTGTATGCATAGCCAACTTGTCAATGTGGCATTAATGTGGCGTAACTGTGAGGCCCACGCATCTCAAGAAAGCCTTCATTCATTTACACCTTTGAAGAGACAAACCATAACAGCAAATGGCATCAAATACCACGCATGCGCAGAGTGTTTGATCATGACTGGAAGCATTCAGCTGGTGAGAAGCTGTATTCTGTACCACCTACAGCGTGTTGCATACTCCCAACAACCATTTCCACTTCTCCAAGTAGGCTGAGGTTTAAGGATATGCAGGGAGGATGGTGAGATATGCAATGAGCCCTTTAGGTGTGGAATGTAGCTGGTGAGATGAAGGGCAAGTGGAAAGTCTTTCTCAAAGCAAAGTGTGTACAGACAGGGCCACCAAGGAACCAAACAAGGGTGAAGCATTCAACAGGCTAAAGAACTTGTTCACTGTGAGCATGACCCACCTGCCTATCCCCTTGGGACTTGAGAGCCATGGCTTTGGCAAGGTCCTCCTCAATCTTGGCCTTCTCTGTGTCGCCTCTCTCCAGAGAGCGCTGCATTTTGGTCACTTGGGCCTCATACATCTCACAACGCGACTCAAACTCTGCCTGCAAAAACACGAAAGACGTTGTGACGACAGGGACATCACAATGACCTTTAAGTGCCCAATATGATCTCAGCTGCACCATTTAAACAGCTAACACAGACGCCACAAGCAGCATATCTCTAATGTGAGTTTCTGTGTGGCCTATATGACTCACCCAATACAGGGATGATTCGAGAAGTTCTCACAAAGCACTTTTGGACCCAACACAATGCAGAAGATGCTGTTTACATGAACAATATGCTGTGAAGGACTGCCAACACACATACCAGCCTGAACTTGAGGACCCCAATGTCATTTTCCTGAGCATGCTCCCCCCAAAGCCGCTCTATGGCTGCTTTATCTTCCTCCAGCTGCCGTACCCTCTCCTCTGACCAGGCCTCACTGCTCTCACTCCTCTCTGTGGCAGACCCACTCAGATCATTAGCCTCCCTGCTGCTGGCGGGAGCACGGCGGGCGGTGGCCAGGTTGGGTAAAGGAGCTGTGCCAGGGAGGGCAATGTGACCAGCATCTCCAAACGTGACTCTAGTTGAGGATGGTTGCACTTCAGCCGCCGCTGCGTGAGGTTCAGGATCATCTCTGGATGAGGTTGATGCAGGCTCGTTGTGGTCCAGCTTGTCACTGCTGTTGGCTCTTGAGTGGCGGGCGGAGCGCGCAATGTGAGTGACGGCATCTTTGATGGTCAGCAGCTCATCTTCAGACTCACTTGTATCAGAGTCTTCATCTGTGCAAGTACTGTGGTTGTCAGCTGTTCATTTTCAGGCCAGCTGACAGCCTGTGATCACAAGCTGGCTGCCAGGTGAAGCTTGCATGGCATGCAATCCACAAATGGCGCGTCCATACGAACAGGTTCACTGCACTTTCTTGATACGCTTCTGTGAGCTACTCAAAAGTGTGCAAGAATCGCAGCATGTGTGCAGGCTGCAGGTTGTCTTACCTATAGGGCCAGCTGGAAACCCCGCCCCTCTCTCAGCTTCCTCTCCCTGCTGCCCTGCACGAGCACTGCTGCTTTGCGCTGCTAGCTCAGGTGGCCGGTCAGCATCTGGTAAAGCATTTGGTGCTGAGATGACGTCACTCTGCTGAGCAGCACTCTCCTGCTGGCTGTGTGATGCAGCTGCAGCTGTGACACCAGTCTGCTGAGTCTCACTCTGAGCTACGGCTGCAGAACTTGGAGACCCTTGTTCTCTGTCAGCAATGACTGCACTGTCTAGAGCATTCAGCTCGGTGCCTGCTGCTGTCTGCCCTGCCTGCCTGCCTGAGGCATCATCAACATGCTCGCTACCTCTTGCAGTTGTATCTGCTGGAGTTGACGCCGCAGAAGACGTTTCAGTTTCCTGCTGATACTGCTTGGTTTGCACTGACATGCCTTCAGACTGAGGCGGGCCTGTCTGGCCAGTATGCTGGGCGTCTGATGGTGTGTGCGATGGCGTCTCGCTGTGTGCATGGACAACTGGCTGCTGGGCAGCTTGTGGCTCATGTAACATGGTAGGTGGAGAGGGGTTCATTGAGTCATTGGATGTCAGCTGCTGAGTGGATGCATCATGCATGCTGGTGCTGGGCTGCTGCTGTGTCTGCTCAGCACTTGCAGGCACTGCTGACTTCTCTATATTGCTGTCAGGCAAGGCAGCAGTGCCAGTCTGGTTGCAGGTGTGCTGAGTGGAGCTGGAAGGCGCCTCAAGGGTTCCAGTCTGCTGCTGTTGTTGATTGGTGGGAGCTGGGGTGGACTCCGCTGCAGCAGCGCTGGCGTGAGAGGGGAACGCGGCGGGCTGATGCTGTGCAGAGGGTGAGTGCACAGGGCTATCAGAGGCGGCGAAAGTGGAGGTGTGATGTGTGCTGATGACGTCAGGAGCTGGCTGGTCATGTAGATGGGTGTCAGTCTCCTGATGTGCTTGAGCCTGGGGTTGCTGAAGTCCAATGTGGTGTGAATCAAAGTCAGTCACAACATCCTGCACTCACAAGCGTATGTTGCAACTTTGTTGATGCAAGAAGAAGGTGCATGAACAGACTCAGCGCATAAGTGATTGCTGATATGCAGGAATGCATCTGCAGGCGTTTGTACTGAGACAGGCTGACCAGCACATACTGTCTATTTCCATTTCTGTTGTACATTCAGACATTCTGCCCGACTAAAGCAGGTGCCATATCTCCTGTTGGTTGTACACGCGTGCTGACCTGCACATGAGCGTGAGGTTCTGCATCCTGTAGATTATCTAAATCTGTTGCGCTGCTGGAGGAAGCATCTGGTGCCAAGGTTTTGACAGGCTGCTTGGAAGCAGGCTTGGCTTGGGGTCTGCGGGGCTGAGCCCCTCCAAGATGCTGCCTGTCAAATCCCTCAATCATTGAGCTAACACCATCCTCTGACATGGCCTCTTGATGCCTGCTCACACACCCAGCATGCAATGTGATGCAACAGTCTGAGCTTCTGAACCGTCGCTGGTGATGTATATGCATGCCATCTCATGATGCAAGTTTGTGATAAGAACAGGCCAGCAGCAAACAGTCAGCTGTTGCTAAACCCTGATAGCATTTTAAGTGTTTAATGTTCTGATCTTACAGGCATATACATGTGGAGACTTTCTTTGAAGGCATTCTTCCCAGAGCAGGACAGCCAATCAACACCACTGCTAGCACATGGAGCTTGAAAGTTATACCTGCGAGCTTCATGCAGCTGGTTGTACTTTTCAACCTGACTGCGCATATCCAGCTGCAACTCATGCAGAGCCCGCTCAGCTGTGACCTTGGCAGCCTCTGCAACACACAGCCATGCTTCGGCAATTGCCTTGCTGTATTCCTGTCCAACCAAAATCTCTGACCTGTTTCCTCTTGCTAGAGCACACAAAAACACACCATGTTGCCATCACGGATGTACGGTCAAAGCAGGCACTTTTGCTTCCAAGCTACTTGGGCAAACAAGATATTGGCAGGTACCTGTTTGCTGCAGCTTCTGCTGTAGTTCCTGAATGCTGGTCTCAAATTGCTGTGTCTTGTTGTTGTCCCGGTACTCCACATTTTCAGCCTTGAGCTTTGTGATGGTGCCTTGCAACCGCTCTACCTGTGGGAGAAAGTGGAATCAAACTGGAGTCAATGGCATAAAGCACTGAAAGCTTTTGATGTACATCAGATGAGTCTCACTACCATGCTCACAGTTGGGCCTCATATGGCCCGTGACTCAAGCTCTCATGCTGGGCGTGTGGTTTCAATGTCAGGATGCAAGTACAGGTGTTCTGCAGGTGGTTCTACCTGGGTATCCCAATCCTTCTTCTCCATTTTGTACTTGACCTCACGTTCTGCCCAAGCACTGGGAGCACGGAAAGTCTTGCTGAAGACAGTGTCGTTCAGCTTTTCCATCTCACCTTGCAGCCGAGCATTGTTGATCCTGGCTTCGGCCAGCTGGGCCTCTAGTGTAACTGCATCATGCACCACAATAGACTGCTCAGAGATCAGAGTCAAACTGGCAACACCCGACACAAGGTGCTGTCATGGCTTTTGACAGGAACTAGATGGTTCTTGATGTGGACCTCTGCTCCTGCCATGAAGTCAGGCATGCTGTACTGCAAGGCCAAGCCAGCCAATTTTGCTCAATGACTATCAAACAAGCACATGCCACATGAGAGTACCACCTGGATTGGCTAGATGATACATCACTGTTGTGCATTACTGGTGGGAGCAGTTCCATTGGGAAACCATGAAACAGATGGTGATGACGGGTTTGCGGTCAACGTTGGCAAACTTTACAATTTGGCACGCAGACCAATCAGGCATAGCTCAAGCTAGCACGTTTTTAGCAGCGGCCACTCAGTCAGTGGCCGCTGACTTCAATACGGTTGTAAGAACACAGGCTTCCCAGTACGAAGCCCAATATTGTCAATGCTCCTACCTGCATCCTGCAGGACCTTGGCAGATGCTGCAAGAAGCTCAGTCAGATCCCCTCTCTGATCCTCAGAGCCTTGCAGGCGGTTCAACAGAGCTTCC
>JAYKYS010000198.1:0-57843 GCA_036924285.1 Asterella californica
AAAAATGCATGCTGTCACACAGATGCAGACTATGTGACAGCTTGTGACCATCTGCTTTCTCAGTGACTGTGGAAATAGTCACACTGGGCTTATAGTCTGGCAATGCTGGCTGGTTATTGGGCTCAGCAAAATGCAAGCAAGACATGCTGCAATACACCGGCGTTCAAGCAATGCATGCTGAGATACTCAAGGTGGCTCTCCATCTTTGCTTGCAGGCATGATGCCTTCTTCTACTTCCACACTATCAACGCTTTTGAGTCGGGGGATGACCTGTGCGTTGATCTGTCCGCTTACGAGGATAATCAGATCATTGTCCACCTCCACCGGGCAAACCTGCTGTTCAAGCGGCAGGAGCACCCCCTTGTGGCCCCTCACAGGTACATCCCCCAAGCAACTGTTTGCTTGAGTGCCTATTGGATGAATGTCTTGTCGGAACAAAGGGCTTTTTGCTGAGTCGTGCAGCCCTTCTGGCCCTTTGCATATTGACTTTGTCCTTGCTTGGTTGGATGCGGACCTGTGCCCATTGCGCTGCATTTGCTTGAGACAGTTGCATGTATGGACGTGCCAATCTAGTGCGCCTTGCCAAAGGCAGCTCCATCAAACAGGTTTTCAATGGCAAACAATATGCCCATCATTCTTGGTTGTTCTTTCCTTCGCAGCTCATTTTGTGTCAACGCACCAGCAGCTCCATAATAAACGTGTATGCAATTTTTGATTTTTTTTCTACCCTGATTTCTTTTCTACTATGATTGTTAAACCCTAATGCGTACATACGTTATATGTACACATCTTCAGTGGCGTCATCTTGAAAAGTAAGCAGTGTCAGGACGCATCCTTCTCTGTTTTTAGGAGGGTAGCCAGACTTTGTAGCATATGTTAAAATGCAGGTACACCTTAAGCAACATCAGCAAAGCCATGGCTGCTGGAAAAGACAAGGTGGTGGAGGCTTCTGGCGCAGATCTGCTTTCTGAGCCGCAATCTTTTGAGCTGTTCACTGTCAGTCCTCACAACAGATGCAAGGTGTACAGATATGCCTATGGCACCTCTGTGCAGGTGAACTTGCTCTGCTCATCTAGGTGCCATGAAATGTACACACCTCAACTTGAGTAGCACATGGTGTGCTGTGCTGAAGAGGCTGCATGCTTTGCTGCTCTTCTTGACAAGGTGGGTGGCCCAAGCTGCAATGCTGCGCTACACCATTTGATGGCAATCCTGCTCAAGCATTGCAAACAAGTACTATATAATTTATCATCCTGATGCACCTCAGTGTGTAGGTCATATTACCCACAGTCACTGTGACGCAGACTGTCATGTCATACTGGAGTTGATAGCTTGTTTGATGCACCATGGAGGTTCATGAGGTGCTGCGTTCTGTGAATGTTTGGAAACTGTGCTGTTTACAGGATGGCGACTGTTTCTTCACAAGGCTGCTGAAGATCGATGTGGTGTCAAAGACAAGTCAGGAGTGGAAGGAGGAAGGCACCTACCCAGGAGAACCTATTTTTGTTCCGCACCCTAATGCATCCCAGGAGGATCAAGGCGTGCTGCTGTCTGTTGTGTTGGCAGGTCGGTTTGGTATCTGTAACGTTCTGGTTGTTTTTTTGCCTTGCTGTGTTTATAATGTTCTGGTCGCATTTGCCCGTTGCTGTGTCTCTGCACATGGGCTGCACTGAGTTCTCAGAGAGCATGCGGGAGGGCTGCTGTATGTTTTGTTGTTGTCAACCAAGGCATCAGAATGTCAGCTCCCTAGGGCCCTTGTGCATGTTGTGCAAATGTTTCCCAAAAAGTGGCCAGGCAAGCTATCTTCGGTTGTTTGACCAATAACTGTTGATTTGCCTTGTGATTTTGCCTCGCGTGTGTACACCTTGCATACTGCACATTGACACATTGCACATTCCACATAGACGTGTTTTCGCTTCTATATCATTGCAGCTGTGTGGTACTGTGTCATGCATTGGCAAAGCTGGAGACATGCAGGCAGTCATGGCATGTCCCTGCAACATCTTGCCCCCTTTTTCGAAGCTGTGTGCTTGCAGACTGGTACAGCACCTGCTGGTCTGTCTGTGTCTGAACAGGTGCAGGTCTGGACTGTGCAGTGTTGTGTGCAGGTGCTCAGAAGCGGAGCTTTTTGCTGGTGCTTGATGCTAGCAACATGCAGGAGGTTGCAAGAGCATGGACTAATCACCCAGTCACGCTTGGCTTCCATGGCAACTTCTTTGGTCTGGACGCCTTCAAGGCAGGGGCCTAGAACTCAAGCGTTCAAGGCTCACCATGCTGGGGTGTTCCAAGATGAGATATGACATATGCGCCTCAAAAAGGCAATTTGGTCTGTGGGATGGGCCTGTGATGTAGGTCTGGTCTGGTCAGGTTGGGAGGTGGTGCCTACCTGCTGAGTCAAGCTATTTTGTGTGGATACAAAGTTGCTGCTGTTGCCATCTGTGTGCCATATGGTGCATGACAAATGCTGTGATGATCTGCATGAGCCATGCTTGACGCAGCGTCTGGCCCGTTAGATGACCGCAAAATCTGCATGTGGTCCCCAGGCAACTTTGATTCTGCACTGTAGGGCTGATTATTGAGATAAGACTTTTTTGTGGTACATATTGGGTATTGGCCCAGGCTAGCTGTTTGAATCAGCCGTCAAAAACTGCATGTTGGGCATTGCCTCGCTTGCTGAAAGAGAGCGGCTGTGAGGTATGATTGATTAACATGTACTGTAGCAGGGCATAGGTTCAAAGTATAAATCTGTAATAATATATTGCAGCTGGCCACTGCATTGGCATCTGAGTCAATACATCCAGCTAAAGACTTCATTGGTCTGATACATCCTTTTCGTCTCAGGGTCAACGCAATATGGTGTAGATGTCACGACATTGAGTTTTGTATGGTTTGGTCTCTGAAGTTGTCAACATCCCATGTCTTCCACCGCCCTCCGACAGCCCGCCCATTCAAGAGCAGACAGTCGGGAGACTTGTCACGGGAGGGCTCCCAGCCACCGGGGCATTGGCACAGAAGCGATGACGGGGCTGGAGAACATGTTGCCAATGCCAACTTAGGAGATGGACAATTGATTGTTGATTTGCTGCGAAGGTTACGCCAGTAATTGACACGTAATATACTCCCGCAGGTTGAGAACGAGTAATAGCAGGCAGGTGTGGGCATGTGCAACAGAAGGGTCGTACGCAGTCGTACCGGCTTGAGGTCCTTGAGATGGACAACTTTGCAGGTCCGATTTGCCTGGGCACATGTCTACTGAGACGACTTCCCAGGCTATAGGCGGCAGTTGTCATGGCCCCCAAAAAGCTGATCATCGATACGGATCCAGGCATTGGTAGGTACTCCAAAGCTGAGCAAGTCTGGACTCGCTGTACATTACTGGTCATTGCTACGTCTATTTATAGGGGCGCCATCGATCTGTATGTTTCGAAGCACTGTTTGTTTTGAGTTGGAAGATTTACACTTTGTTTTCCCTGCAGATGATGCAATTGCTATTTTGGCCGCTTTCAATTGCCCAGAAGTGCAGATAGTTGGTATGACAACCATATTTGGCAATGTTCCAACTTCCAAGGCCACACAAAATGCTGTGAGGTTGCGTGAACTTGCTGCACAGGAACAGGTGCTCCCCTTCACATCATTGTGTTTGTCTCATCATTCTACCTATCAGGCTTAACGAGAGCTGGTCCAGGTTCCCATATCAGAAGGGGCTTTTCAGACCTTGAAAGGGTCTGCCAAGTCCATGTTTGCTGACTTTGTCCATGGCCAAGATGGGTTCGGCAACACAAACCAACCGTCTGTCAAGGTGGGCCTTACCCTTTGGCCTTACTCTTCCATGGCAGGCTGCATCAAGTGATGTGTCTATCTGCATGATGCTTACATGACCGACTACTTTCACACTGAAAGATCGCTTTGCACAGGGAGTAGCAGTAGAGACGCCGGCAGCCAGATTTATTGCTGAAATGGTGACAGCCCATCCTGGTGAAATCGCCATACTAGCTCTTGGACCGCTCACAAATATTGCACTAGCCATGCAATATGATCCCCAAGTTGCCTTACACATGGTGAGACGCAGCGTGCCTGTTATTGCCAGTGTTTCCTCTGCTGTGCACCTCTTGAATGCGCCACACATGCAAACTTGAAGGTTCCACCCTCAACATCATTTTGATCTGACACCAAGTATGTTTTTCTTTTGTGCATACGCCTCAGCCATCTGTCTAGTTGCAAGGCATTTCTAATTGTAAGGCATATCTGGGGTGTCTCCTGGCATACCTGTGATTGCTGCTAGATGAATTTGGACTATTTAAATTGCAGTGTGGGTGCACAGCACATGACATGTGCTAGAGCATTGAGCATTGTGCTCTGCTTTACACCGACCTTGTTCATGAGATGCAACACTTCTGTTGCAAGCTGCAAGTGTCATGAGTAATGCATCTCGATCTCCAACTACAGCTGCTTGTAACTGCAGCTGCGCACGGGATTGTTGAAAGGTTAATGCTTTGACTTGCCTGTCCAATACTCACTGCTGTATTGCAGCAAGAGCTAGTCATTTTGGGCGGAGCGTTCTTTTGCAATGGCAATGTCAGTCCCTGTGCAGAGGCCAACATCATTGGGGACACAGAAGCGGCAGATTTTGTTTTAGGACAATCCTCAAACATTCGTATGGTGGGCCTGGATGTGACTCACAAGTGTGTCATGCACACAGAGCAGATGGACGCCTTGAAGGGGCAGGGCAAATATGGCACTTTCCTGCACCAGATCTGCCAGTTCTATCTGCAGTACCACAGGTGTGCCATTCCTAGTAATATCCATTATCGCAGCAGCAGTCATAGAATAGCAGCAACACGATAGCAATAACTACATTGCAGACCCCAAGATGTCCAAGTTTAATTTGGCAGCAAGTAAGCAGCCGGCTGGCTGCTAACCCGATATGAGTAGGCAAAATAAGCAAGCAACAATAAATGACAAATTCAAGTTCAGTACTGCCCACCATGGTGTCTCTCTGCAACAGCATAGCAAGTACAGTACAGCTTATTTGCAGCAGAACAATCTTAGGAAAACTTAAGTTGTCAGTCATTGTTGCTTGCTTTTTTGGGTTGACGCCTGAGGTTCTGGCAGCCAGCCAGCTGACGTTGAGCATGCGATATAGCACAGCATATCCTTGTTCTGTGTGTGTGCGTCTGCATCCTTCTCTTACTTTTCCTGTGTATATGCGTGTTTGAGTCCTGCCAACTAGCTTCCTATACTCCTATGTTTGATTGGCAAATGCAGGTTGCCGGTCTCCATTCTCAGCCAGAACAGCAATGATTTGGCATATGTAATGCATGGAAGCATCAGGGTGTGGACAAAATCTTAGGTGCAATGCTGCGTCTGCCAGCCAGCTGGCTTCAGTACTTCATGATAGTGCAGGGAAGCGTATAAGATGGAGGCCATGTTCTTGCATGACCCAACAGCCTTTGCAGCGGTGATAGCACCAGAGAACTTCACATGGAAGACTGGAGCTGTCAGGGTGGTGACTGAAGGCTTGGCTTGTGGCGCCACCATCATGGATCTGGGTGACAAAGCTTGGAACCGTCCTAATGGTTGGATGGAAAGACCGGCTGTGAAGGTTGCCACTGGTGTGAATGGCGAGATAGTAGTGGACCTCATACACTCATTACTCAAACAATAGTTAACTCTGCATCAGTGCTCCTTTGCTCAATCCAGATTGCATGGCTCCTCATGACATGTTGCACTTTGACAAACAACAATAAATGGCAAGTAATTTTGCTCACACGCATATTCCAATCCTGTTTTATACTGTGTAGATTTTCATTTCATGGGAAATGTGTATACATACTACCACTCACAGCCACTATGCTCTTACAATCGACCTTTGGACGTGATTGCATGAATTGTATACACCAAGGTACCGTATAGATTGCACTGCATTTGATTTGAGAAACACTGCAACCGCTGGAAGCAGATACCTGATACCTCCCGGGTAAGGCCAAGTATGAAATCCAGCGTGATTGGCGGGCATCCAAGATTGCTGACTGGTACTCACTCCAGAGAGACAGTGAGAAATCTCGTGACCACATGCATACACATGCCAAGGACATCTTCATGGTCACAGAAACACAGTCTGTATCCACAACATGCATACAATTAGAGCAAACAAACAGCTGATGTACATTTGTCATTATATCTTTATGCGGAACTAAAATGCGTCATCAGTTCATGAACACCAAGCCAGTGGCACTTCGCGGCCCTTGATGCTGCCCTCGCAGGTCTGCCTTCCCGCTGCCAGGACCCAGAGCCCAGTACTTGCTGGCTTGCACATCCTTGCCGTCATGCAAGGCAAAGCCGGTGCCGCCCTTCTTCAGCTCAACAGCATCCTTGTCCTTAATTGGCTTGCCATTGTAGTGGCCATCTGGCTTCACACAACTTTTGTAGGTCTCAGACAGCATGACATCACCTGCAGCACATAACCATGATCAAGGCTCATGATCAACGCTCATGATGGGCGGAGGCATGTCTTCAAAGAAGCCGTTGCGCCATCAACATGCTTATGAAACACAGCATGCAGCTTGCAGATGGACAAGCACTCAAGCCTCAAGTATGAATAGCAAAACAATAGCTGCTTCTGTGTTGACCGGGCTGACTCCACTGATACTCCCACCAGCAATACTACCAGCAGGTCCTTCGGACTGTATCACCAAAAGTGCACAATGTGTGCACCAGCAATCAGCTCGCATGAGTACTTATGTGGTGGATATCTTGCAGCAATGGCAAGCACACCTGTTGGCTTCAGCACCACCAAACAGCTTGCATTAGTGAAGGTGTCTTGTGTCACTGGGTCCATATACACCCCGCAATCCTCCTCAGGCGTTCTGGCAAACTTGACTGAGATCAGGTCTTTGAGCCTGAGCTTTTTCCCGCTGGCTGGGCAGTACGTGCTGGCATCTGGCTTAGCAAGGACCTGCCGCGCGTCTGGAGCTTTGCTGGGGACCCAGAATGCTTTCATCTCCTGCATGTGAGTTGAATCTCAGCAAGTCGAGTTCGTGTTGTCAGAACCTAGCAAGTACATTTGATATGATACCCTTGCTATGCACAGTCAGCTGCAGTGGTTCAGTGGCATGGGCCCCCCCCCCTTCAAAAACCATTATCCACCTTTGTAGACTTCCAGTGAACAACGCTGAACATGACTTGCAGCTTGCTAGGTAAACCAAGTTAGTTTCTGATATTGAGAGTGCCATTCTGAGGTTGCTTCTGTAAGCCAAGAGATTTGTTGCCATGGCATGCATTCTTATCACAGTGAGCTTTGTAGGCTATGCAACATCACTGCAACGACAAAGAGAGTTGAAGCACACAGACCTTCATCTTGTGTTTGTTCTCGGCAATGTTGACAGCAGAGTTGACGACCCGCTTGTCCTGCATCTGCGCATCTGCTTCCTCAGCAATAGCTAGCTGTAGATTGCTGGCCAGCCTGTCACTGGCGCCCATGTGATTCTGACGATCAAATGCCAGCAGCTGTGCCTGCTGATCCACTGCATTTCGCTCATCCACCTGAGCAACACCAAGGCGCAATGTCTGTATGTACCATGTGTCCGTAGACCTGTCCATTGTCATTGAGGCATGTACTGGCGGGAGCTGCTAGAATCAACATGCTGTGCACAGAATTCCATGCTGAATCGACCAGTCATTCTGAAGGCAATCTACACAAGCTGAACACCAGCTATAGTAACTGTATGCTTCTTGGAAGAATCTTGCAACGGATCTGTGCACCAGACAAGACTTGCAGGCAACAAAGACATGCTTCCAAATGTGCACAATCTGGTCACACAAAGACAGGAACGTAATGCGTAGCAAGACACTTACCTTGAGCTGATCATCTGACTGCTGAGCTTCCCAGGCTGCCAGCTTGCGCTTGATCGCCTTCTTTTGCTGCACAAGGTTCTCAATGATTGCTTCCTTACTAAACAGGAACCCATCTGGCGTACATACTGGATCCTGCAAATTAAAAACAGATGAGAAGCGGTCAAAAGGTTGCCTGAGAACCAGTGTGTGCTGTAAGCAGCGTAGCTTGCTTACCACAGCAGGCTGCAGTGTAAGTCTGCAGTCATAGTAGTTGCCAACAGAATCCTACAGCAAACGAGCTGTAGGTGTGAATGACCTGTGATGGAGGAAAGCAGTTGGCAACAGCACAGCAACTGTGTAGCTAACAGGAAATCCACCTTGCCAAGCCGCTGCTGTACTGTTCCAAAGCCAAGAGCTTTCTTCTCGTGGTATGTCAAGCCCTCCACTCCCATGGTGCCAGCATTTTTGCTGTGACGCTGACCTCCCATCCCGACTTATAGGGCAAACTTCTTTCGCAAAATATACTTGTTGGCTTGAGAAGCGCGTAGAAAAAGAACGTTTCACCGACACTCTACCTCGACTTGGCTAACTCTGAGCAACCGTAATTCAGCAGACGCTGACTGTTGACCACGCTGGTTGAGGTGTTGCTTCGCACGCGACCGACCGTAATGCTGCAGTCGCGATCGTAGCAGGGCTTACTGAAAGTATGGCACATACGCAGACCGAACGGATTGGAGACGACACCCAGATGGTCCCTGCGGGAGTGTCCTGAACGCTGCTCTCCAAGCAGCGGAACATACGTGATCTGCAACCATGCAAGCTTTGCTTCGTCTCTTACTAATTAGGCCTTAGTCATCACGCCTCTATTTGCCTTCTTCTCTGTGTGTGCGCTTCTAAAACAACATACGCTTCCAAGATGAGACGCAGATTGATCTTCGTATTGCCACCAGGGTGTAGCTGCTTGAAGTACCAGTCATACCTTGTTTACGGGTTGCGTAGATTTGGATGAGTGCACCAACTGACTAAGTGATCCACCGGATTTGGTTCCAAAGTCCACACGAGTGCTTAGTTGAATTTGGATGAAACTGTGCCTGGCTCAAG
The DNA here is from genome assembly GCA_036924285.1 of Asterella californica. Lineage (NCBI taxonomy): Eukaryota > Viridiplantae > Streptophyta > Marchantiopsida > Marchantiales > Aytoniaceae > Asterella > Asterella californica. Next base: position 8,935 of record JAYKYS010000198.1, read on the forward strand.
CAGACTGTGTATAGGCTAGCTTCACGTACTTGCCAGTATGGCAAAGCAACCGTATAACTTTGGCATTGTCTTCAGGTAAAGAGCAACAGCCTATCTGTTGCCATAGTGACATGCATTCAGTTGCAGTTGCGCTGCAGAGGACTTGCGGCCGGAGGTGTTGCTCTTGGATCAAAATTGGCTATGATGGCCAAGGCTGGTGGTGGTGCTGGCGGTGTTTTGAAGGGTATTGGAGCTTTGACGGCTGCAGGTAACATCATAACTGTCAGCACGGCGCAAGGTTTTGCTTACCACCCTCGTACAAAAACTTGAGGGAATTGACGGGATGTGCCTGCACCTGTCGTTCTGAAAGACAACACAGCCTCTAAGTTATTGCATACGACTGTGATGATCATGTCCATATTGCAGCTGCCCTGCGGTTCAGGTCAAACATGGTTGTCCTAACACCTGGCTGACATGCAGGTGGCGCTGCAGCTGCAGTGAGCTCTGCATCAAAGCCACAGGAGCCGCAGCAAACTCGCCAGTATCCTCCGCCTCCATCCCAGCATAGGCGATAGCCTGTGCTGGCAGTGCTACAGCTTTTGCTTGCAACATATGCACCAGCAAACAATATTGTTTGCATTCATTTTACATCGTTTGTTGCAACATGTACAGCAGCAAACAAGTCAGGCAGATACCAATGAGCTCTCGAGTCCAGAGTGAGCATTCAGCAACTAGGCAGGAGAGATGTCCTCTGTATTGCGCTTGAGCACCATTATAGAAACACTTGTGTCTTGAAAGCAGCAGCCCCCGAGGTGTCAGCAGCTGCAGATCCATGAGAATGGACTGGAACACTCTGCCACAATCATGCAGTCCAGCAGGTCGAGCCAGAGCTGTTAAAGTGTACAGGGTGAGTGTCCCCCACGCTTACAGGGGAAAGGCATGTTAAACAATGTAAAGCAGCGATGCTGAGGGTATAGATCACAGTATGTTACAGACAGTGAAAGCTTGTCCCAAGCTGAAAGTCCAGCTGTTGTAATGCCTAAGTTTGTAGATTGGATGTCCTTGTCTACTTGTAGTAATAAACGGTCTCTGTCTTCTGTGCACAGCGCAGCTCCCCCCCTACTTGATTTCCTTCCTAAATAATTGAGCTGAATGGGCAAAAGCTGCAAATCTTGGACTCTTGTGCTGCAACAAATGAAGAGGAACCCCGTGCGTGCATGCGTAACATGTCTGTGCGATCTTCCCGTACTGCCGTGCGACGCTCTGCTCAGACAACTGCATCTTTGCCTTTGCTTGGTTTGTGCATTTCGTCCGTCATCGCCTCTAATGGACCATCTCTCTCTCTATGTGTACACGACTGATCAGTACATGTAGCAAGGTCGACAAGGGCTTGCAAGGCCTTCACGCCTTCACGGACGGCCATCAGACCGTGGCTGAAGTGATTTGTTCCGCACCTCTCGATTCAGTGCGACTTCAGATGGACGAGGTTGCACAGCAAGGCATGGACATGGGAGATGCCGAGTTTGCTTACCGGCTTCAGCTGAAAGAGGCCTTGCAAGCAAGCGCACCTGGTACAGATTTTGAATGCATCAGCGTCAGCGATGACGTGCAGCCAAACGAGGCACTTTTGCATAATGAGTTGCAGGCAAGTTTCTGTGTTGTGGTTGTGCGAGCTATTACTTGTGCAAGCTCCTGACTGAATCAAGCGTTTGCAGGCAGCTGCTTTACGTGAAGCACAGTTAGCGTTGACAGATGCTGACAAGGCATTACAGCTACAAAAAGACCTTCACCAGCTAGCAGCATTTGAGGTACATGACCAGCATGTGGCACGCTGGCTGAATGAAGTTGCAGAAGACGAATGGGACCACCGTGGCGACCAACTGGAGCAGCCTATAAGCACCAGTGAACTTGCAGGCAAACATGCATCAGAGGTGCAGCTGCTCTTTAGTGGTGAGGTGCAAGGCGGCAGTTCTGGGCATGCTGCAGTTTTGAGATCAGTGGGCGGTGAGCCTTTCTCACCAACCAAGTTCGCAGTACCCGTCTACAGATGCAGCACAGATTGGCAGCTGCTTGACTAATCTACCATGCATTCAGGCAACACAATATGGCAAGGTTCCAAGTCTGGGAGAAGTCATGGACAACTACCCAAAGTGGCTGCACAGCTGCAGGGTATGCAGATGGCTCTACTGGCTGCTCAGCAGCTGGGCATTCACAGCATCGTGGTGCAAGCACCCAACAGCAGGCCGCTCTTGCAGGTTCGTGCAAGGGCAATGCGTGATTTTCTCTAATGATCTTGCTCACCATGTTTGGCTCGCATCTCAAATGATCATATGATGTAGGGCAGTAAATTATGTGCACCACCCTGTGTACTTGGCTACCTTAACATCATGCTTGACGATAGTCGTGGCCCATGTCAATGGCTTTGATAACACGCCTGCAGCAGCTTTTGTGATGTGCAGACATGCGTCTACAGCATCAATCAAGATATGCCTTGTCAATGCAATCCCTGCTTCTGGCTACACAGGCTGCGCCTGGCAGCATGGCCTTGAACAAAGCAATTGCACTGCTCAGCAAGCAGCATGTGACAATGCAGGCAATGGACATCAATGCCCCATGCAGCTCGGTATTGGCTCCCTATGCAGATGCTGTACATGAGCTTATGGGGAAGTTTGCGTCAGCACATGTTGGAATTGGTGATACATCAGACACATGGGCTGTCTTCAAATCGGCAGCTCATGTTTGCAAGCAGGGTCTGAGAGGTGCAGATACCTGATGTGGCTGAAATGTCCAAGCTGGGCAAGGATCTTCCCAGCAATGGCTTGCCTTGCCATGCTTGCATTGCAATGTTTGAAGCATACGTTGAGCCAAAAAAGGACAGCATGCAAAGGTACCTGGCAAATGCTTGGCTGAAACACACATGGACTTGAGCATTCTTATATGTTCAAGTGTCATCAGCAAAGGTGATTGTCAAATAGCTACAGCCTACCCACAGCATGCAGGTTTTGACACTGCAAGCATGCAGTCAGCCAGAAGCATTGGATTTCCTGACAGTCAGGTAAGCAACATACCCAACTCCGCTATGCTGCATCACCAGCTAGTCGATACTCATTCAACCTTTGGTCTTGGCTTGAAGCACCCTCACATGCTGACGAGTTCAAGGTGCTCACGGCTACAGGCTGGCAGTCTTGCTGACATGGTGGATCTGACAGAAGAAGAAGAGCCACAACTAGAGTCATGCATTATCTGCTTGGAGGACGTGCCACAAGCAAAAATGCACGTGGTTGGTAGCTGCTTGCACTGCTTCTGTGGCACCTGCCTTCAAACACACATACACTCCAAGCTGGAGGATCGGCAGTAGCCTATGCCCTGCCCACACCCGGGCTGCACTACTGGCATCACTGCTGATGAGTGCCAGATGATGCTTAGGAGTGGGCAAGACAGGCAGCTCCTAGCTCAGGTCTCTGCTTGCATCCTTTCCCACATGTCTTCTGTTCCTGTCATGCATGTCTTGCAAGCGTAATACCTGCTGCTGTCTCTGTTTGTCCAGACAAACCTTTCTGGCTGCTGTGTATTGCCTGCCTGGATGCCTGTTTCCGGCTGGCTGGCTGACTGGCTGGCAGGGGTGAGTTGTCGACCCACACTGTGGTGCTGCAAGAGGCAAGATGGGGACAATTCAATACTCAACACTACGATGGTTCAAACAGGCAAGCTGAGTACCACCCCTCCAAGACCATCCACTGCACCTGCAGCCATCCAAGCGGCCCTGTCACCTACCAACACAGAGCACACAATGGACAATGACAATTCTCAGTGCTGTTCTCTGCTGGTAGGTGACAGATCTGCTTGGACGGCTGCAGGTGCGGTCTGTGGCCTCAGAAAGGTAGTACTCAGGTTTCCTTTGAGCTGCTGCTTCATAGAATGTTTTATTGTCTCTTTGAATCTCTTGACTTGTACAAAGCGTCTTGAAAGCTTGCACTGCTTCTTGAATTTGTGCTGGCGCTGACTGGCTGGCTGAAGCTTTTCAGTGCTGCTGTTTATTTGCGCGGATGCAAGTCTTTTTCCCCACTTCCCCGCTGTCTCATCCGTATGTCCTGTTCCAAAATGTACTTGGCACAGCCACCCCATCCCACTTTGGATCAAGTGCATTCCTGGGACCATACAAGAACCCAACACACCAGGAACACAAGTCATGTGGACAAGTTTGTGCTGTTGCAGTTGGCAGCCGAGGCTTCCATTCCTGAGGCGCGCAAGTTCTACTGCCCATACCCCACATGCAGCTCCCTCATGGTCACTGAGGAGACGGGGCCTAACACCAGTGCAGAATGCCCTGCCTGCCACCGTCTGCTTTGTCTGTGGTGCCGAACCCCGTGGCATGCTGGCCAGTCATGTGGAGAGGCAAAGGTGACTGCCTTACTGCGTGGCTCACTCTTGTGCTTTGTCATCAAACTGTTTGTCACCGACCAACACAGTTCACTGCCGCCACATCGCTGAGTGCTGACAGCATGCAGAGTTCTGTCAGCACGCTCATCTGCAGAGGCGTTCCGGCCATTGCAGTGCATCCTAGCAGTCTGCGTGCACTAGCTAAGGTGTTATGACTTCAGTCAATTTCCCCAAGTGCGCATGACCATGTCTGGCTGCACAGTGTAGCAGTCCTTTTGCACGTCGTGAACGCGACCAGTCGACATGTCATAGCGCCCACATTTCAGATGTACAGTTGAACAGTTGAACTGATACAGGAGTCTTAAATGATGCAGGCTGCTCAAACTGAGGATGGGTCCCTACTGCGGCTAGCAAGGCAGTGCCGCTGGAGACAGTGTCAGCGCTGCAAGTAAGCAATTGCAATTTGCTGTGCACTTTCAGCTGGACATTGGCATGTGTGCAATGTGGCAAAGCTGCATGCCATCTGAAGCTCAACCTTCTGGGGCAAATCGACGCTCCCAACAGGTGCCGTCCTCAACAGGAGTTGTCCCTCAACAAGGTGTCTCAGCTCTTGCTGATTACATGCCTTTTGCTGAAACTTGGAGAGAATCATTGACAGCGAATTGTGTTGCATTTGCTTGTCTGTTCAAGCTCCTGTCGGCAAGTTGTGGTGCAGACTGCAATTGGCAAGTGCAGCAGCAATGGATTGATACCAAGCCTACCTTCCATTGCTATGTGGACCAGTGCTCTGTGTCCCATTCTCAGGAACTACATGAATGACTAAACTGTGAGCTGAACAGTGTGCATATAATTGTATATACTACTGCTATGGCATTGATTGAGAACTGTATGGGTACCCTTACAGGCACATGATTGAGCTTGCACATGGCTGTAACCACATGAAGTGCCGCTGTGGAGCAGACTTCTGCTATCAGTATGGAGTGGAGTACCGTGACAGTCATGCACAATGCAGCTGTGATTTGTGGGATGAGAGGTTGCTGCTGGCTGAAGAGCAGCGCGCCAGGCAAGAAGCTGTGGCTCACGGGTGAGTCTGCCCACCTTGATAGGATCCTTGAATAGACTGTTTGATTGCTTGCCTTTAGACTAGTATGCTATCAGGGCCTGGCTCTAAACAGGTGCATACAACAACTGACCTTTATTGGCGGGCTACCCTGCTTGGATCAAGCCTTACAGCCGGCATTCGGGTGCAGTGCTGTGCACTATGATCCTGATTTGGTAGCAGTCAAATCTTTGGCTTTGGCTAACTTGGCATTGCATCTTGACACAAGTTTAGGATCAACAGCTTCTGCTCGTTCTAGCTTGGCAGTGCATCGTGACGCATCTTGGGCTCAACAGCTTCTGCTGCCTTGCTGCTGCCAGGAATGCAGGTTCTGTCTCAGCCTGTCTTCATTTGAGTTGTCTCATGATGCTGTACTACAGACATTTGATGTGGGCTGCAGTCACCAGCCTGCTCAGGGCAATCCCTATTACCGGACCAAGATGTGCCGCCATTACATGAGAGGCAACTGCTGGCGAGGAGCAGAATGCAGCTTTGCTCATCGTTGGGATGAGATTAGGCCTGGGCCTGGCTAGCAGCCATGGTGCATGTCATGGTGGTTTGAGTGCAGGATTGGGTGCAGAGTTACGTGCCATGGGTCTGCATGGGCATCTGTTATATTGCTGCAGCTGACATAGACAATGTAATGAAGTGCAGGTCCAGCAGCCAGTCAGGCGGCAATAAGAATTTGGCAGTATGCTTGGTTTGACATGTCATTTTGCTTGCTTGTGTAAATTAGTTGTGCTTGTCAGAGACGCTTTCATCAATTCACCTGCAAGTCAAAAATAGCTTATGTCCACAACCCTGTGTTGATGATCGTCGAATTGTTGCTGCTATCACTGGAGCCTGCTACAGTGTGTTCAAGTGTGTGGGCAATGTCATTAATGTACAAGGTGTCATTGGTCAATGTCATTGCGGACTTCAGCCAATGCAGCTCCAGACCGAAACACAATCATCTGCCTTCACTTAACTATAGACCGCAACAGGTCTCACTTCACACATCTAGTGACAGTTGCATCGAAAATTCGTTCCGCTTTCAGGCAGCAATCATTATGACATGTGCATTATACAGATGAAATGGACAACATGAAAATAATAACACCAGCATCTGCTGAACAATCATCATTATTGTGTCAGTAACCCTGGGCCGTACAGTGAAAGTATGTCACTTGGGTTGCAGCTGCAAGTTTTCACATTAGCGCGAGTGCATAGTGCCAAAAGTGGCATCAATTGTAGCAGTATGTATTTGGCAGGAAGCACACATCGATGACTAGTAATAGGCAATACTGCCAGTTTGTTGCTCAGCTTAGGCCACATCTTCATGCAGCCATGCACAAAATAGCTGGCTCGGCCTGATGAACTGATGCCTATACATATTGGCTGTCCAGAATTCTCAGTTGAGTGTAAGCTGTTTCCACATCCAGCTCTTGTATTGCCAGACCTGAGGGCAGCTCTCCATTCTCTGCAAAACACATACATGTTGTCATTGGGAAACAGTGGTCCTGCAGCATGTATGGGCGTGCCAGCAACATAAATGCTGAAGTTGGTGTTGCAAAGCCAAATCCATTATAGCTAGCATAGCAATCTAGCTGACTCGGTACAACAGTCTGCTTGTTGAGATTGCAAAGAGAATACTGGGGAGTCTGTGATCAAGTCACCATTCATGGCCATGAATGCTGCGCTTGTGGAGGACTTGCAGCAGCATTGCAGCATGGCGCTGAAACAGCGAGCTATGTGGCGAACCTTTCCATTGCTTTTGGAACCTGTGCAGCTGCTGGCCCTTCTTAGGTCCCTCTGAGGCATGATGGACAAGGGTTTGCGCCAGGAGCTTCTTCTTTTTCCAAAAGGCTACTATCATCGCCTTGGGGAGAATGCCATAGGAGTGCCCATCAATGCCTTTGAAAGCCCACTCATCTGACTTCTCTCCATCACATGGCCCATGTTCTGTGACCTGAGGCTCAGTCCATGTCTCAAAGTTCTGCAAGCAAATTGAGCTTATATCTCTTGTGATTGTGTTCTGCTTTATTGTTTGTCGGTCATAATTGTCAGTCATTATTTGTCAGTCATGCACTCAATTTTTAAGTGTTCAACATTATCCCTCGTCGCCATGTGCCGGACCCCCCCCCCCCCCCCCCTGCACTCATGCAAGTATCACCGGTTGATTGATTACAGTACAAGTAACCAAGCAATTGCTTACAGTAGGACAGCAGAAAGGCATGCATAGAGGTAGTAGCACCTGCTCGCAACAGAATATGGGCTCGTTTGTACCCTTACCAAAAAAGGACAGCACCGCTTGGCAATGTTTGGAAGCAGGAGGGCTAGGGAACGCTTCTGGAGACAGCTCACCTTGACTGGCTGCAGGTCATGGTCCCACTGCTTGGTGGTGCCTGTCTGGCTCCTAGCTGGGGCTTGGACGGCACCCTGTGTCACCTCCTGCACCAATACCTCAGGCTCATGAATGCTGTCACTCAGTCCCTGTGCAGAGACACACTGGCAAGGCGTTACTGTGTGCAACGTAGTAGCGGTTCCAGTGGTCATTTAAGTACTGATATGATATCATCCTGTTGATATGACTCTTCTTCATATCGCGCTTGTTCCTCTTAAAAGAAAGAGGAACCCCCCTCTGTGACTTGAACGCCGACCAAAAGCAGAAACTCTCTCAGTATGTCACATTGTGCATAGTAAGCATATGTACACATGGATACATGCAAACAGTGCAGTTTGCAGGGGTGCATCATAAAAGTATGTGCCGGGGGGAGCACACATTGCAGGAGCAAAACAACAACGGCTTCAAGGACGCGCATCTGCTCAGCATAAAGCAGCGGACCTGCTACAAAGCTACTTGCAACCTGTTTGCAATGGCTGGCTTGACAGAGCCAGTGCATCAGTAATGTCAAAAACGAGGTGTGTACCTGTTGACGGGTGTGCAGACTACTTGCAGTGTCTGCTGCCTTGAAGGAAGCCTTTGCTGACCCAGCAAAGCCAGGCGGGGGTGCTATTGTACCTGGCCTGGGGCCATCATCCCAATGAGCTGTGCCTTGCTGCATTCCCTTGCCAACCTGGGGCGCATCAAGCGTGTCCTCCTGCAAGTCAAGCTGGCCATTATGATGTCACAATTTATGTTGACACTGTACTTTTCTGCTGCCTGCAGTCTATTTGACTTATGGGCACAAAGCCTTGCTGAGAGCTTGTGTCCTGCAGTCAGATTAATTTGACCTCACATGTCTGCAAATGCACATGGACAGAAGGGTCTGTTTGAGCAAGCACCTTGGAGGGCCCGATGCATGAACAGATGTGCATCTGGAAGTGCAGAATGCAGAGTGAAAAGGGACAACTTTCTGTTCCAAAGGTTGCGGATCTTCCTCCTGTCTCATCACGCATATATAGACAAGCACGTAAGAAGGGCGTCACAGGAACTCAGCTCACAGACTGCATTGCATGCTGGTGACCTGTCCCTTGCAGCAACTGTGCAGTGACAACTGGGCCTTAGCAAAGCCACATATGTGTCCATGCTCAGCATACACACGTAAGAGAAAGTACACCTGCTGAGTGCTAGCTGGATCCGTGTCAATACCAGCTGCAGGCTCAAGGGGTACAGACTTGCTGATACGTAGCCCTGGCGGTGACGCATGTTCCCTGCTGCTCTGGCTTGGTGCCTGCATGCTGCATCAACCCTGTGCATGCATTGCAACACACACAACACATGGCAATTGCTTTCCAACACCTTAAGTGCAGTCATGCCATCCACCCAGCTCTCAACAAAATCCATCTTTGTGTGTGCAGATTGGTGGTTCAACCAGCCCACGATGCAGAGGCTTGCTGAGCGAGAAAGCACCTGCTGGCCTAATTTGTGAGTTGAGAGCTGGGCACTCGCATCGTGCACAGCCACAATGCGACTCAGGGGGACCTTGTGATCAGCATGAGCTTCAACAGGATGCTCCATGGGCTTGCGCTCAGCCTGCACAACCATGCTGACCATCTCAGCCAAGCATTGGATGTATGTCGATAAAGTGATGTTGAAAACATCTGAGCATGAAGGATAAAGCATCAAAAGTATATTGCCAAAATGATGTTGAAATGACCGCAGCAGAGCACTTGCAGTGCGTTGCAACAGTGATGGCAGAGGTAACCTCAGCCACGCATCAAGAGTATGCTCCAACAGTACTGCTACAAGTGACAACTGTACTTATGCCAGGTTAGGGTCACCTGCGTCTGGTGCAGCGCCTTGTTGTGAGCCTCCTGCTGTGCTGCTAGCTGTGCCATTGTCCTTTCAGTCTCCTGCTCAGCGGCTTCGACTTTGGCTGCTGCCTGCTGTAGCTGTTCTTCAAGCAGCTTCATTATGACAGATTCCTTCTGCCCCTGCACGTTTAGCCAAGGTAACAAAATATTAGTGACGAAAATCTTTGTCTTGTTACACCAGGCATGAGCTTAAATAGCGGGTGACCAGCCTCACTTGTGTTTGACGCAGCTCTTTGCTGTGAGCCTCCAGTGCTGTCAAGCGGGCTGCCATCTCCTCGCTGCCCTGCTCAGCTGCAATGCTCCTGGCCCTAGCTGACTGCACTTTTTCCCTCAGCTCAGCAATCACACTGTCTTTCAGACCCTGTAACACGCCATCACAAAATCATGTCACAACCAGACCTTGCTATGTCAAAACCAAGCACAATTGCCTTGTGACAACCACTGTACTAGCTCGTACCAGCTGCTGTTGAGCATCCATGCATGTTCGCTGCTTTGCTGCCAGCTTGGCAGTCAGCTGGTCACTGTGTTTCTGAGTAGCACTGACTTGATTGCTCAAGCGCTGCAGCTGCTGTTCCAGCTGAGCAGTGATCTGGTCCCTTTCAACCTGCAGTTGCGCCACTACTTCAGGCATCCTCACATGACAAGGACAGGAATTTAACAAAGCTGACCAAAATACCAATCAGATACATTATTGAGAATGACATGGATCTGCAGAGCAAGCAAATGCAGTGAAGGTCACCTGCAGTAGACGAAGAGCCTGTTTGTGGCTCTGCCTCTCAGCTGCTTGCTGGCTTGTTGCTTTCTGGCTTTGCTGCTCTGCTCTGCAGGTGAAGTCCACCTGCAACTGCTGTAACCGTTGCTGCATTGCGCCCATACTAGCAGACCCCTCCTGTAAATTCCACACACCAGGAGTCACCAGCAAGCATCAGAAGCCAATCCCGACTAGCAAGCATGTAACGATAATGATGCTAACACTAGCAGAGCTGCAAGAGTATGTGTTACCTTGGCTTCACGCAGCAGCTGCTCGTTGCTTGAAACTTGGCTGGCCAGCTTGACCTCTGCGGACTTCCTTTGCTGATCCATGCTGCTGCGTGCTGCCTTGGCCTGCTGCAGTTCTTCCTTTATGGCCTGGACAGCTGTTGTCTTCTCAGCCTGCAGGCGCTTTCAGCATGTCACAGCATTGTAAGCTGTGCAAACAGCAGTAGTAGACTGTAGAGATAGTTTAGAAATGCAGCATTGCAACCCAGCTGTGCCTGCAAGCCTGGCAGGCATACCTGAGCATCATGGAGCATCTCTTGCAGAAGTTGATTATGCTCTTGAGCTGCTGCCAGCTCAGCCTGTGCAGCAGCAATTTGCTGTTGAGCTTGGACAGCCATGGCTGTCACTTCCTTCCATAAAGCCTGTAAACCAGCATTAGAAGCAGTATTGCCTTTACCTATTGCCTTGACATTAATGTGCAAGAGGGGCCTCCTAAGCAGCCCATTTTGATGGTCAAACTTTAGAATTGGGCATGTTGCAATAACCTCCTCAGATCGTAACTAGTGTTGGGGAAGAAGGGGAGGAGACGGGGCAGAGACAGTGGAGGGAGGACGCAGGTTTGGGGACAGATATGCACCCTGTAAATGAACATGATGTGCTTACACTGTCACTTGAACCAGCCTGCTCCAAAGCAAAATAGTACAAGTCCCATTTGGGCAGGTGTAAGGATCCTCCATTGAAGTGCTGCTGCTGCTGTTGCTAAGCTATGGTGTTGTCAAGGAGAGGTTGCAAGGAGTGGAAGTAGTGATGGTGGAGCATGTCTGTGCAAAAGTGTATGTAGCACCTGCAATGGGCATGTGGTATGCTAGAGGTGTGTCTGTGGAGTCATGGATGAAAGACCGACCTGTGCAGCATTGAGGTCTTGTTCCGCAATTGACTGCATCTGCTCAAAGTTGAATGGCTTGGAATGCCAGCCAGCTTTATGGCGTTTCATTTGAAGTGCAGCCTGCGGAGAGGGCCAGGCTTTAGCTACAGTAACCATCTAGCTATCAGTAGCAGCACAATTGCCTGCTTGGACTTGGGATCTATGTGGCCTTACCTCCTTCAGCAGCTTCAGCAATGAATCTGAGGCGTGTGGGTCTTTATGGCGCTGCTTGTCATCGCGTGTCTCGACCTGTGCAAAATGCAAGGAACCTCTGTTTTGGTGAAATTGTAAGAACAGGATTTACTGTAGGGTTTGGTGAATGATGCCTTGTTTGACCATGCTGTAATCAGGAGTGCACGCTCTCATGCTGCCACAAGCTTGAAGACACATTGCAGTGCAGTAATGCTAACTGCAAATAAGCCTGCAAAGCTCCAGATGCCTGCTTGCCCTTTGAGACACATGCCTGCTTGCTCAAGGTGGCCATGTATCTTGCTGTGCCGGAAACTCTGTTGCAGTCCAGCAAGATGGATCATATTCAAGAGATATGCTAGTATACCGGCTGTTTGTCTAGGGCCGCAATGATTTCGTTGATACATAGTGTTGCAAATAGCCGGTCGTCCTCAGCCTTGCAGAGCTTCTTGGCTGCCTCCAAACTTGCAAGTGCTGCTAGGCAGCGTTTCTGGAACGCCTGCAAGTACCGACAAAGATGCATGATACAGGTACAGTCATATGCAGCCTGTACCTATTTGTATTGCTGTCTTGTGGTGGTACAGCTATGGTACCACACAATTTTATAGAGCAATAATGGCCGCCTTCACGTGTGTACTCCAACAATGCAAAATTGCCACAATAGGAGGTTGTATCTGGCTCAATTTGGAAAACTGTCAAGCGATTTTTGGATATACATTTCCATATATCTGCATCCTCAGAGCAGCTGCATTACCTTGTTGGCATCTGCCGGTGTGACTCTGGAGGCAGACCAAAGTTGGTTCCCATGACTCCTTAGACTCTTGCAAAGCTCAAGTCTGCTTTGACTCAGGGTATTGTGTGTGCCAGGATCTTTTACCTGCCATACACACAAGCCAGCTTAGCATTCAAGTACCAGCAGTGAAGAGAAGAGGCTGATCAAAAAGCTATATGGGAGATCCCTAAAAGAGCTCAGTTCTTAGAGCTCACTGCTGTTTCTGGCTGCTCCACAGGCAAAGACAAGAATCTTTCTACAGCTTCGATTACTTCTTGAGGCGCACTCGATAACTCTGGGAGTTTGAACAATTCAGGAAAAGAAGTGTGTGGATCACTAGCCTGCATTTCAAGCTTCGTGTTTCTGCAAAGCACTTTCCATGCCTGCAAGCTACGCGAAAGCATACAGATGCGATACTTTCCTGGAAGTCGTCGTCACGGGTATACATGTTACGGTCGTCCACAGCTTTCTAGGTGAACATTGCCCTCTTTTTTTTGTGAAAGCGACTACGTGCCTGTAGTCAATTCGTCATTGGTGCTCGCAATAGGCTACTGCAGCCAGCAGTGCACCAGGTGGTCTCACAGAATCTGGAAATAAACCAATATGCGCCCGCAAGCTGTATGCTTGTAAGCGGCAAGTGTCAGGTAAACTTCCGGAAGGAAGACCTCACATTCTGCATTTGATCTGGCGCGATACAAGCATGATGAGGCACAACAAGTGGAGCGGGCCCTGCACAGGGACTGCTGGCTTGCCGTGCTCTCGAGAGATCAAGCACGACCTTGATTGAAAGTCTTCTTCTTTAAATGCTATTGCATGTTTGGCCGGTTCTATAGTCTTTCATCTCCAGCTATCGTTGCCATTTGGCTGGTGCTGGCCATTCTGCCTCCGGAGCCCTGGACGCCTGCTGCATGGGATGAGTACCTTATTCAGCTGACAGCCCCAACAGCTCAGCCTGCTATTCAACTTCCTGCGGCGCGCACTCCTCAACCGCCTACACCTGCCACCTGCCACCTGCATCACAGAAGGCCGAGATTGAGGTTGCTCTGCAGAAGCGGCACAATGGCAGATTTGGTGCCCTCCTGGACTACACTTCAGAGCTGCTGCGCTATGCCAAGCTGGTTCCCATAGATGCAGACCCTGCCCCAGAGCACCTCCTGCTACCTTGTTTACAGATGCTCCTCAACACAGCATTCAGCTCAGGCACAGTGCCCCAGTCGTGGAAGACTTCACTGGTCACGCCAGTCAAGAGGGGCGATGCTACAGACACAGCTAACTACAGACCAATTGCAGTGGGCGAACCTCTCAGGAGGTTGTATGCTGGCATCCTGGCTCAGCGCTTGGTCCAGTACACAGAGCAGCAAGGCCTCAGATCTCCCACTCAGGCAGGTTACAGACCAGAGCACAGCACCATCCATCAGACATTTGTGCTGTAGCACGTCATTAACAAGCACAGACGCCTCAAGTCTCCACTGTATTTCTGCTTTGTGGACCTCAAATCTGCACATGATTGAGGACAATGGCAACTGCTCTGGGACCTCCTTCGCCGGCTGGGGGTACAGCGCGCCATGCTGGGCGCCATACAGTCCTTGTATGATGGGTGCCTGCTCTCCATGAGGGTCAACGGAGTCACTGGGGACAGCCAAACCCCCTCCATGGGGTTGCGGCAGGGCTGCCCTCTCAGCGCCACCCTATTGATGGCCTGCACCACTACTTGGAGACTGCTGTTCCTACGGCTGGAATTCAGATTCTGCAGATGCGGGTCAGGGAGCTAGTTTATGCTGATGACATTTGTCTCTTGGCTTCCTCGCCGGAACAACTATTGATGCCTTGGCTGCTGACTGCGCTACTCTGCAAATGGAGATTATTGTGCCGAAAACAAAGGTCATGGTGGTGTCAGTTGTGCCTGCACCAGTTGTGGCCTTCACATGCAATGGCAATCCTGTTGAGCAGGTTGCCACCTTCAAGTACCTGGGACATCATTTCCATCGGTCAGGCTCTATTGCGCACCTTGTCACGCCGATCAAGTCGAAGGCTGGTGGCTTTTGGGTGGCTGTTCAACGGCGACATTCATTGCTTCAATGTGGCAACACCATCAGCCTGCATTTGCATTTGTTGCAAGCTGTCCTGGTGCCTGTTTTACAGTATGGGTGTCAGGTCTGGGGTATGCATAGCCCCCGTGTTGCTGCTGGTAATGACGCTCGTGCTGCATTACAACGCTTGAATGATCACTACCTCAGGTCCATTTGCCGTCTTCTACCATCCACTCCTCACAAGCTTTTGCTCACAGAGTTGGGGCCTCTTGCCTTTGCAAGTGTTTAGGTGGCGCCAAACTCTGCAATTTTGGAATAGTTTGGCTGGTCTTCCTGTTGGTTCCCTCTACCATACTGTCTGTCTGGACAACCTTACCGATGCCTTTCAGGCGGGTGCTTGCAATATGGCTAGCTCATTGGCAGCATGTTTGCATTCAGTAGGTTTTCAGATGCCTCGCATGCATGATGTGGTGCCCCTGTAAGATGTGGATGGTATTGTGGAGGCATTGACTGAACGCTTGCAGAGTACAGGATCAGGCGGTCTGTATTGTCCTCATGCAGCCCCCACTCAGGGTGTTGTTTCATGCACATACGAGTTGTGGTCCAAGCCTTTTCAGCCCACGTAGGAGGTATTGTCAGCTTCCTGTTTCTGGAAGGCACATGCAGTGTTTTTTGCAGTTTAGGCTGGGCTGTCATGGCTTACCGGTTGCTACTGGCCGTTTGGCTGGTGCTGGCCATGTAGACAGGGCTACCAGGGATTGTTCGGCTTGCAATAGTGGTGCTATTGGCGATGAAAAGCATGTGGTTTTTGAGTGTGCTGCCCTGGCTCCTTCGAGGCAGCAGCATGCAGACCTGTTCACACTTTGCACTGACACCATGCGCTCCTTGTTCGCTCAGCAGGACCACCTGGGGGTTTTGAACTATGTCACAGACTGTCTAGACTTCATGAACATATGACATTATTGCCATGGTTGGCACAAGTGATCAGCCCTGTTGGCTGACCGAAGCTTGTAAAATTTTTCTTCTTCTCTTCCACTCTGTTGACGAACATGAGTGCACCAAAAACAATTTGATTAGATGTTTGTTTGTTTGCGTGTAAATTTCAGTTCAGATTGTTGGTCACATGGTCATGGTTGCCCCAAAGACCCTAAAATGAATGAATGAGTGCTTGGTAACAACGTTGACCGAGCAACAATGCGCAAGCAAAGCATAATTTGCACAACGAGGGGTCACACGGCTGCAAACGCGCACAAATATGTGGGAGCTTTTACGACCCAATGGACTACAAGCAGCAGAAGAGTATAGATAGTATCGTAGTGGAGTGTGGACCCATAGATATGGACCCATAAATATATAGTACAATTGTGAAGAATAATATCATATTCAAAGATAGTACGCCCCTCACATAAATTGTTACCCAGCTGGCGGCCGATGCTGCTGCTGCTACATAAGTGAAGTGGAACGTTGTAATAGACTGAGCAGACAAGTCATACTGCAGACGCCCGCTCATTGGCAGCAGTACGTCTGGCAGTCGTGTGAAGTTCTCAGACGCACTTGTCCTATACACCTCAAGAACATACTGTACTGAGGATGTTGAGCCAAAGTCCCAGTTTGTCGTACTACTGGACGTGTCAGTGTTGGTGGTGACCACAGCCATCTCAGTGCTGGAGTTCTGATGTTGATACATGGCTGCAAGAGTTCTGTCATCTTGAGTGGTGTCTAAGATGGTCCATCCATTCTTGATGAATTTACTATACTGCAAAACAAGTGGCAGAGCGTGTGAGACTATGCTGCAGCACAAAGAACAATTTGGTATGCATGTCAAGCGTATGCCTGTGAGACAGCTGTTGGCAGTCATGTGTGCCAATAGGCTACAGCAATGGCAGCAACATGACTTGCATCAATGATACCAAAATGCAACATCATCATTTGTTGTCATGAAGTTGAGGTGTGCATTTTGATGCACATGCATAAGTTGAGGTGTGAGCAAAGGCCGACAACGCAGGCCTTGCATGCATACTGGCTACACAACAATACTTGCGGCAGAACATCCCACTGTTAAAGCTGTCATCTACAGTCGGCAAACTGCTTTCTGAGCAAATCTGCATACCTGCATCAGTGCATAGTATTGCTTGCTGATCTGAATGGGGATGTCTGTTGAGTTGTTGTCAAAGGGCATCTGCATAAGGCCCCACTGCGTCCCAGATCCACTGAGGTTCTCTACAGCCTATGGCACCACACATAATAGTCAGCCAACGCTTCTGATCCAGCTCGCGCACTTGCAATCTTGCATTCTAGCTCAGCGTGCCATCTGAGTTAGCCATATTCACTGTGTGCGTGTAACACAAAGATTCAGCTGTACCACAGTACAACACAACGCCGTGTGGCATAGCAGAATACTGTAGTGGGCATACCTGCCAATACACCCAAGCTTGGACTTTGCCAACCTTCAAGTCTCCTAACACCTGTGCAAGCAAGCAGACGCAGGTGTAGACCACTGCTGAAGAGTGCAATGAGAAACAATGCCATGACCCAAAGAAGCTCCTCACAAAGTGCTGCAGTAGCATTGCTAGATAAGCAGAGCCTGTGAACACTCTACAATTGAGTAACGAAGCACATTTCTTACATTCACATGCTGCATACATGAACAGATGCACAAATGCTTACAGCAGCCGCAATGTACCTGCGTGGACAGGTCCAAGCCTGTGCGGATGTCTGTGACAGCATAGTTCCCAGAGGCATACTCTGACATCCATAGACGCTTGCCAGCTTTTGAAGCCACAGCCTCCAGGGGAAACTGTGCCAGCTGCTTGACTGCCTCTGCAGCAATGTTGGTACACTAGGGCAGATTGGCTGTGCAGAGAGCCTTTAGCACAGCGCAGGACAGCACAGCACAGCACAGCACAGCACAGCACAGCAATGCAGCAAACATCACTGCTGGCAGCTTGCTTGAGCCGGAAGGGCACAAAAAGTGTCCATATAAATGCAGTTTTCAAATAAAGCCAAGATTGTACCTGTGTCAACACAGACTGCCTTCACAAGCAAATGCAATGCCAGAGTTATTTGACAGCCAAAGTGTCTGTGTATGCATGCCATTTGTGCGCATGCAGTCAAGTTGACTGCAACATGTATTGCCTTGCACTGCAGGCGCAACGTGACTATGCAGGTATGGTCAAAACAGCAGCAGGAACATGGCCAACCCACAAATGCATGAACAGCTGCTGCAGTTATTACGTACACACTATACAGCTTCTGCATACACATGGCTGCTGCACTGCACACCTGGGTAGCTGTGGGTGTTGATCTGGTCAATGACACTCAGGCTGTCACCATACTGCAGGAGTATCTCAACGGACTGGCCGTAGTCAGCCTCGTCAGATGCAGCAATACCAGTGCCTGAGTTCAGCCCTTTCTGACTCAGGCTGGCTGCTAGTTTCTGCACAATCAAAGCCATCGGCCAGACGTCAAGAGTGCTGATAGCAGGGACACCATGCGGCAACCAATGTGAATGTATGTTCATTGACGCATGTGGTTAGTCCTTGAGTTGACATGCTTGGGACGCATTACATGCCTGCTGTTGCCAATGCGCGAATCAAAGCTGAGTCATGAAGCAAGCTGTCCACTGTAAATCCTGCCTTGCACTTGTCTTGGTTCACGAAGGCATTGCTCTTGTACACAGACAGCTGGTGTGTATTTGTCATCACTGCTCAGATGGAAAACAATGAGCACTGTACAGTAGACATGCAGGCAAACATGCTAAGCTGGCCTTGTTTGGGAATGTGGGGCGACAAAGAAGGGAGCCAAAGGACTTTGTGTATGACTCAAGAGAGTAGGATGCAGGGTCTTGACTAGCAGCTAAAGAGTAGTCAGGTGCATCGAAGGCCACAGCTACCACTGCGATTACCATACGGTCAAAGACAAAAGCAGGTGTTTTCCAGCGCTGCTGTTGGCAAGATATGACACCTCCCAATGAATTGCAATTAAACTTTGGGAGTTGCATTGTGAGATCTGCAGACTATGGAGGGGGCATCCCAACCCACAACATCACAGACAACAGGCAGTGTAGGGCAGCACCAAACATCATTCGGGAGCAGAAGAAAGAGCAAGAATCAGGAGGAGGAGGAGGAAGAGTAAGGAAGAATCAGGAGGAGGAGTCAAAGAGAACCCGGTGTAGCGAGGGGGGGACCTATGGTGGGAAAGGAGGGAGTGGCAGCAAAGTGCAGGCTTGCAGAGGGAGCGCTGGCATGCCTTAGGGAGGGGGGGGGGGGGCAGACGGAGGGTTGGCAACTTGTGGGGGGCGAGGGGAAGTTGGTACAGGGGAAAGGACTGGCAGAGACAATAGTCACGTGCCTGAAGGATGGTGCGCTGCGTGGAGGCATCATAGTGGCAGCCCTCCTGCACATTGCCTAGCTGCCACACCTTAGAGCTGGGCTCATTGAAGGGCTCCACAGTACCAAAAGTGATGTTCAGCTCATCCCGGTAGTATTGCACTACTTTTGTCAAGTAGTCCACATAAGCATCATAGTATGCTGGTGCCAAGTTGTCTGCACCCCCCACATTGCCACTGCAACCAAGTATTGATATTCAGCTGTGGGTGCTGCATTGGACAACATGATCATGCAGCAGGCTACTTGAAAACCAGATGTGACAAAACTAGAGCGATTGATGTCAAGACTTTTGTTTCACCTAAGGAAATGATGTGTATCAGGGATGACTTTTCTCAACAATGCTCTGTAGTCAACCCACGTGCTACAGCAGTAGTCATCTGGCATGCGAGCTTGCAATGTTGTCATGCATGCTCACATCAAAGTCTGTTCACATTCACTGTTGTCACATCTCATCACACGTTGTCAAGTCCTACAATGTCAGGAGTGGTTGTCCCAATGCTGCTGGTGTGCGTTTGCACTCACGAAGTTGCATATTTGCATGCTGCTGACCAGCAGCTGTGCGGCACAGGTGTTCACCGCCAGTCAAGCTAGCACATAAGAGTGGTCTCACCTTGGGTCTCCTGAGTTGGTCATGAACCATGGAGGCGAGTTTGAGAAGGCCTCGAATATGATGGCCCCTCTTTCATGGGCTGCTTGCATCACAGCTGCCTGCCTGTTGTCCTGCAGAACACCATTGGGGTGACACTTGGCCCAATGCTTGCAAAGGGTGGGTCTAAGCATCCATACAAGGAACAAATTGAATAGGCCAACTGAACAATGGCCAGGAACCAGAAGGTACCAGTATCAGACTTCGGAGCGGGGTGAGGAAAGAGGCAAAGGGCTTGAGAGGGTAGCATATTGGGAGCAAACTGTCTTTGAAAGGAGTGGACTGAGGCCTGCAGTGAGCCCTGGTAGCAATGAACATTGCTGATCATGAGTGCTGTCGGTGTGTGAATGCTTGCACCATCTTATTAGTCAGTCACGAGCTTACCAGATGCTCACCACATTCTACCACTGGACCCTAAGCGGCACTGGCGTTCTAGCTGAATACCTGACTGTACATGATGTAGAGTGAATGCCAAGTTGAAGTCAAGCATACACATACAAAATCAGTAAAGAAACATAGTCAAGCATGCCATTGATTGCTCAGTGTGTTTTGCAAAACCAGTTGTCAACCGATTACCAGCAGGTAACAACAAATGTTTTTGTGCAGTAGTCTTTTGAAACAGTGTCATGACAGATGGGTTCTCAATTACTGAGGCTCCTGTGAGTCATTGCAGTTGCTGCCTACTATTACTATCACAAAAAAAGGCGCTATAAAAGTCATGCCAAGCCTTGGTGTTGATGCAATGCATGGTGTTGAACGTCGCGTGTTATGCACGCAGGTGCTCATGCACATTTTACATCACAGCACCATAAGCCTGAGTACTCCTCACCAGTGCCCAGTTGTATGATCCATCTGCAAGAAGCGCACTAGGGACAGCTGCAAATGGCCGCATGCTGTTGACTGCCTCTTGTGTGGTGTTGCTGCCACCAACATTGAATCTGACAATCTCCATGCCTAAGCCCATATCAGCATCAAACAGAAGGTCCGCCACTTTGTCTTGCTGCCAGACTGCAAATCAGAATATTTGTCCCCATGTCGCGACTGACCTCACGACTGGAATGTGATCCAGGTTTTCTGAAGAAGCGCGCTCGTGTCATGCCGTCACCTGCTAGGCCACCAACATACTCCGCAAACCACGCCAACGAAGTTCCCCATCCTTCGAATTGTTGAGCAGTGTCACTGGTGCTGATGGACAGCGGGTGAATATCTGAGATGAGCTCCGACAGGCTGAAGCCGCTGACATACTTTACGATTGTCAAAGTTTGCAACAGCAGCCATACAAAGAGTTTGCGCATAACTAAGCTGTCAGTTGTGTGTCAGTGTCCACGTATGGCGTATTTCAACTCAAGTCGTGCTATGGCTGCAACGCCATAGTGACTGCTGCAGCGCTAGCTCGGCGGGCTGCACCGGAGCAGGGATGTGTACAATATCTATACGCTCCCAACTGGAACGAGGCATTATATACAGGATGCCCCGGACAGCGCATCGCGCAAGCTAGGGGCCTGACAGGTGGAAATTGTAGTGTCGTCGGAAGCTGGGCTGTAGAGAAGAAGATTAACGCGGAAGCCGAGAGAGACAGATAAATTCAAATGACGCCCCAGTTGCTTTGCTGCTCAAAGGGTACCTACCTAGATACAATGAGTACCAGCTGTACAGCTGTTCATGTTGCCGGTATACTTCACTGGAGGGCCGTCTGACGCTCACACATGCACACACATACACAACTTCATGGTCCAAGATGATTGTCATAATCAATATTGGCACAACTGCGAGTGATCAGCCTTGTTGGCTGGCAGAAGCATATAAAATCCTCCTTCTTCTTTTTCCTCGTGGCCGGCAGACCTACTAGCCGACATCAGTCAGAAGCAGATTGCAAAATCACTGCCACACATTGTTGATACACTGCATCATGCATGCATGATGCGCACTCTAGGGCTCCAGCATGATTTGTCGAGCTCCTGCTCACGATACCTCGGGATCGCTCCAGAGTGTATATGAAACCAAGTGGTGACCGAGCACAGGCCCTAGGGGCCCGCTGCAGCAGCAACATAACGTTATTTTAGCTTGAGTGGGAAATTGCTTGGCTGCTTTGCAGCCTGAATTGCTTGTGAATCTGGCGTTTCCTGCACATCAGTTGCTTGCATGCTAGGCTATTTTGTGGGGCGCCAAAAGTAAAATATGGGTACGGACCTAGCCAGCTTGAGATTTTGCATGCAAACAGAAGTAAGTTGACAGCATGCTACATGACGAGAATTCCAGCACGATGTTTGAGTCATCATGACTTATCAAAACCTGCGCAATTTGATTGATGACGCTTGCGCTAGTAACGTGCCTGAGGTCAACTCCGTCTCAGTCTTGCATCTAACGCCATCTTGCAAAGTGTTGGGTTGGTCGTTAGTGCGCAATCGTTGCACGAGCAACAGACAGCATGCCGGGCAGGGACTTACGCTTCTCTATAGACCGTGGAGGCACGTTCACCGATGTGTTTGTTGAGGTGAGTCTAAGCTCAGCTCATCATTGGGTTATTGACGCAAGTTTCGCAAACGCCGAATGTCAGGAGGCTTCGCCAGCTCACCTGTGTGAGCTCGTGCGCAAGCCCCGCTGCTGTTGCTGGTGCAGGCACCTGATGGCAATGGTGGAAGCAAGCAGTCGTACGTTTGCTTCCTTGTTGTATGATGTACAACAACCTTTAGTATCACGACGCATGCTGTGCATGCATGACATGTCGCACACCTGGCTGAAGCAGCAAGCTTGGCTGCATAAGTATGAGCACGTGGCTGCAGGGCCTTAAAGCTGTTGTCAGTTGATCCTCAAAACTATCCAGATGCACCCCGCGAAGGCATTAGGCGAATCTTAGAACAGTTGACCGGCAACAAGCACCCTCGAAATGAGAAACTGGACACTAGCCGCATTTCCAGCATCAGAATGGGAACCACAGTAAGTGCTGCTGCAATACAGCTGCTTTATTGTGCAGTCATTTATCCCAGGCCCTGCTGCTGCATCACACATGCCGTGATGCCGGTGACAACTGACACCAATCACATGACTTTGCATCACCATAATGCAACTGTTAGGTCAAGGTCTGTGTGCCTGCCGGTACTGTGCAAAGCAATCTCAGCATTATAGACATTATTGAGGTGCATGGGCAATTCAGGTGGCCACAAATGCGCTGCTTGAGCGCAAAGGAGAGAGGTGTGCTCTGGTCACCACAAAAGGGTTCAAGGACCTGCTCTACATTGGCAATCAGGCCAGGCCCCGCATCTTTGATCTGGAGATCAAGCTGCAGGATGTGCTGTATGAGACTGTTGTTGAAGTTGATGAGCAGGTATGCTGTGCTTGCAAGAATGGTCTTCCTCATCAGTGTAGGCTAGGTGTATGCAACAAGGCGACAGCTGAAGTTCTAGATATATCTGCACCCAGACGGGCCCACGTGAGTTCAGACTGTTTTGAGCTGGTTTTGGCTCTGAGCAGGTAGTAAGGGCTGTACCAGAACATGTTTGATTGGTTTTGCTTAGCTGAGTACTGGCTTTTGCTTTGTTATCGTTGTTTCTAGTTCTTCTTGCACTGTATGACATGCATACTCGTCGGTAGCGCAATCACCTGCTGGGTGTACAGGCAGTGTTTCAGACACCCTAGCTTCTTTGATGTACAGATCACAGTATGCTGTGTTGTCCTTGCTGAATCACAAAACTTGCAGTTTTGTGCCTTTCAGATGTGCAGAACAACCACTTGTCACCCAGTCTTTCAGCATTATCTTTTGCTTCAGGACAGTTATTCATTCACACCCGAATGCATGTCAAAACTGTTTTGTGTTTCCGCAGATTGTGCTCCCCCTGGGAGATGAACCATCAAAACGCTCTGGCAAGAACCCAAAACAGGACTCCCAGGACTACCCCATTGAGGGAAGAAGATCACCAGTCAAACTGGCGAGGTGGGCATTGTGAGGCGCAGTCCTGACATGGACTCCCTCAAAAATGAACTCAAGGTTAGTCATGCTGGCGCTTTTGTGACTCAGCAACCAAACATGGGCTCTGCAACCACTCAGCAACTCAGCAGTGCTTAGCAAGCTGACATGGGCACCACACTTCCCAGCGTCCTGTCCTGTTGACAATACTTGGTCCATTAGATTGTTGAGAAATGTTGCCACTCAAGATCTTCATCCTTGGCACAGGTGAGTCAGTGAGGAGAACTTGCCGTCTCTGAGGAGAAGAGTCTTGTGTTTGGTCCTCAAGCGCCACAGTCATTGTGAATGTGGATATAGGTGTGGCTAGAAAGGACTTCATTTCCTTTGGCACCATGCCAGTGTTCTGCAAGACTCCACACTGGCATCTGGCTGCCAAACAGTAGCTTTCAATAGTCAGACGAGTATAACCTGGACGACCCCTCCGTGCCTCATTGTATTGGCCCCCTCCTACCCCCTAACCCCCCCTCTCAACACCTTGCCTCCCCCCCCCCCCCCCTCCCACACACGCCAGCGCCTTTTCATAAATAACAAAGACACGGGTGTGGTACTCTTTCTGCCATTTCGGGAATTCTGCTGCAGAGAGTGGGATGAAGGTGAGTATGCCTGAATCCTATCTGTTTATGGCACAGTGGCCAGCACGGGTTCAAGCCAATCCAGGATAAACACTCACTGCGGGGGTGTTGGAGCAGGGCATCACCAGCCTCAAGCACTCCTTCCTGTTGCCTGAGCACAGACATTCTACCTACAACTGCCTGCCTTTGCAAACATGAAATCACACAGCTGCGGTACTGTTCTGACCATCTTTGGAATCCTGCGGCAGGGAGTATTGGACAAGGGCATTACCAGCTTGGCAGTGTGCCTGAAGCACTCCTTTCTATTCCCTGCGCACGAGCAGCAGGTGGGGCAGCTGGCCACCAGCATGGGCTTCAGCCAGATCAGCCTGTCCAGTGAAGTCATGCCCATGGTCAAGATGGTGCCCCGAGGCTACACTGCTGCTGCAGACGCCTACCTCACCCCGCACATCATGAGGTACATCTGCATGTGGTTCTGCCCTGCATGTGCTTCTGCCCTGCATATGGTGCTGCCCTGCATGGCTTCGTGATCCATCTGACACCGCTGCTCACATTGTGAGGTGCATATGAAGCCGACCCAACTGCATCATGAGAAGCATGTTGTGCTGACACTCACGACGTGCATGTGGTGCTGACTCAACTGCTCACATGTTGACATGCACATGCTGCTAACTCAAAGGCTCAGATCATGAGGAACATGTGCTGTTGAATCGCTTGCCCACATCATAAAGCGCATGTGGTGCCATTTCAAGAGCTCACTTGTATGCCCCGAATCTGTCTGCTCACATCATGAGTTGCATGTGCGGCTGACTCAAATGCTTGTAGTAGTAAGTTCTTCACATTCCTGAGTTCGTGCTGCATGTCGGTCTATCAGCAAGAATATGTTGGTAGCATAAACAGAGCACATAAAATGCCATGTAAAGTCAGCATCATGGGGTGAGGAATCACCTGGATGCTGTCGCTTGTCTCAACCTTCCCGTGATTAGCTTTTGTACGCGTGGAGACGTCCACGCACATGGTTTGACAGAAAGCAAAAGCAAAGTGTCATTCACTCAGCACCAACGAGTGGACTTTTGACAAGCTGCAGCTCCTGATGTTGCAGCAGCACTGTGTTGTCTACTCAGGCCGTCACATGACTAATGCTCAACGGCTTGGTCACAGGTACATAGAGACGTTTGAGTCTGGCTTCTCAGATTTGAAAGAGGTGCAGCTCTCTTTCATGCAGTCCGATGGTGGCCTAGCCCCAACCAACCGTTTCTCAGGGCATAGGGCAGTTCTGTCTGGCCCCGCTGGGGGCTATGTGGGATATGCCCTGACCACCAAGTGGCATGGCTATGATGCCAACAAGCTGCAGCTCATTGGCTTTGACATGGGTGGCACCTCTACAGATGTTTCCAGATTTGCTGGAAGCTATGAGCATGTCTTCGAGAGCTCTCTTGCCGGTATGTGTGTGTGTCTGTGCATCCATCTGTCTGTTTGTCCATCCTCTGCCTGCCTGCCTGCCTGCCTGCCTGCTGCAGAAGTCTGCACACGTACCTTCACCAATCTTTGCTCCTGTACTGTGCATGCCAGCGGAGGCAACATAGCACCTCCTGCCTAAGTAATGAGCAAATGCCGTGCTAGAGTGCTGTCAATGGAAGTGTATTCATGATTGCCTGTACTGCATCACAGGCCGCACAAACAGTGTGGACAGTCCTGTTCCACAGCTGCATGCATATAGGCTTATCATAATCACAATTGCATAATCACTGTAGTGTATATTGTAAAAATAGACAAGCCTGGAGACAACTGATTGCAGTCGCATGTGCCATGACACAGCCTGGTCCTGATAAGCTTGCAAGAACAAACTTGGAATGTGTGAATCCTGTATGATTTGTAGGGGTGACTATTCAGGCGCCACAGCTAGACATCAACACTGTGGCTGCTGGCGGCGGTTCCCGCCTTTTCTTCAGGGCGGGAATCTTCCAAGTGGGGCCTGAGTCAGCTGGCGCTCATCCTGGTCCTGTCTGCTACAGGTCAGCTTCCTGAATTGTCCTGAGTGTAGTCATCACGAGTCATGTCACTCCAAGCTCAGTCCACATGACTCACCCATAGTGCAGACCTCATGAGTCAGCCTAGTGCAGTCCTGATGACTCATCTGTGAAACCATCCTCATCATTCACTCACGGTGCAATCGTCATTAATACCCCTATTGCAGTCTTCTGAGTCATCCCGAGTGCAGTCCTTCTGACTCGTCCTGAGTGCAGTCCTCATGACTCACCCATACTGCAGTCCTCGTAATGTCCCCCAAGTGCAGTCTTTACGACTCAACAGTGTTGCCTGTCTGTCAACAGCATGCAACCATTTCAGTTGCCCATTGCAGCGACAAATCATTGCCAAACTGCGGCGCAGAAACAAAACGAGCGGAAGCAGTTGATTATGGCTGTGTATTGCCTGAATAGACCACATGGATACAACAGATTGGATTGTGTATTTTATATTGCAGGAAGAATGGGTATCCCGCAATCACAGATGCCAATCTGGTGCTTGGCCGCATTCTGCCCGAGTTCTTTCCCTCCATTTTTGGGGAGGATGAAAAGCAACCCCTGGACGCAGAAGCTTCCAAGCAGGCGCTGAAGAAGATTACTGACCATGTCAATGAGCACAGCAAGGCATCTGGCCAGCCTGACAAAAGTGTAGAAGAGGTATGGAACCAGAGCTGCAACATGTCTTCAACGCCTTGGCCTTGTGCATGCATCATTGCTGTCATTGTGCTGCATTGCGTCTCCTTATCCTTCTCATCTGATGTCACTTTCTGTACGCAGCTGCATATCATAGGTGTCAGGTAAGTTTGTATGTCTTGCAGGGATTTTGAAAGCATAGAATTGGTTTTCTTTGACAATCTGAGTTTTATTTGTGATTTACAAGCGTACTGCAAAACGCCCTTTTCTTTGAAGAGAAGCGTGCCTGTATTTCTCTGCATGGCAATCCACTTGCAACTTTGTCTAGCATTGTTCAGTTGTGGGCCCATACAGGTCTATTGCTTCAGCATATCAAACTCACAAATGCAGGTCTGCTGCCCCCCCTTTGTGTCTGGTGAAATGTCACACATAGCTGGCTTCAGGCTACCAGATGTGCACAGGTGGACATTGGACTCATCAGAGAACTTGGCCAAATAATTTAGGTAGGTAGCCAGGGGAGGCATTAGCAAATTCTTGCAAATCGGTCAAGTCACGTCACAACAAACTGGTGTGAGCAGGCAGATGGATTTGACAGCGAATATCACATGATGGTGTGTGAAAACCTGGCCTTTGGTTCAGCAGGGAAGTCAGCAAAGTGGTGTGTGCAGGTAGCCATGGGGTTCGTCAAGGTAGCCAATGAAACCATGTGCCGTCCAATCCGGGCACTCACACAGATGAAGGGTTATGATGTGGCAGCCCACGCTTTGGCATGCTTTGGGGGGGCGGGTGGGCAGCATGCTTGTGCCATTGCACGCGGCCTAGGCATGCGCACCATCTTTGTCCACCGCTACTCTGGCATCCTGTCAGCTGTGGGAATTGGGCTAGCTGATGTAGTTGCTGAAGAGCAGGTACGAGGGGTGCTGGAGATGCATTCATTGCCTGTTGCACTTTATTGGATGTAGCTCTGTTCCACTCTGCTGTTCCTGACAGTGCTATACAATGCTGTGCTGAGCGTGCTGTGCTGAGCTGAGCTGTGCTGTGCTGAGCTGTGATGTGCTGAGCTTAAACATGTTGAGGGTGTGCCATGATGGTAAGGAGTATGATGCATGTGTCTGCATATACCTCCTCTTCATGAGTGTGTTGTCACTGACTATGCAGTGATCTGTTATGCGGGAATTCATCACTGGGAATTAGAAATGAGTTGATCATCATTTGGGATCTGCGCCTGGACATGCAATGCAATGCAATGCAATGCAATGCAATGCAATGCAATGCAATGCAATGCAATGCAATGTAATGCAATGCAATGCAATGCAATGCATGTCAGGACATGTCGGAGCAGCTATGCTTGATGCATCATGGCAGCCCAATCAATCCATGCAGATGGAGGAAGGTTACAGAGGGGGTAAGAGCTCTACTTCTTGTGCCGGCTGTGTCCCCTGCCACCCACCCCTCTCACACCCCGCATCCCCACCCACCTCACTATTTGCATCCCTTGTACAGGCACCGGCTGCAGAGGCACTTGATGCTGCATCGCTGGAGGGGCTCAACAAACGACTGAACACACTAGAGGCAGCTGCCAAAGACAAATTGGTGGAACAGGTTGGGCAGACTTTCACATGCTGTGCTTCCTGCTCATAGCATTCCAGTACCTGCCTGTGCGGCAGTTTGTGCTGCTGTTTGCGTTCAAATGCTGTGCTGGGCATGTTCACAGGCTCAGGTTCATTGCTGCAGTGCATGCAACATAACTTGCAGTAAGGTTTCATGTCACAACTTCCTGATCTGCAATATGCTCTGATCCCACCCTGTCCATGCTCTGCCCTGACTGTGCTGCGCTGCGCTGCGCTGTGCTATGCTGTACTGTGCAGTTTTTTACACCTGTCTGTGCTGGTAGTTGCAAAGGGTCACTCATGGGTCCAGTCAAGCTAACAGCATGAGCTGACTGTTGATGCAGGGCTTCAAGAGGGATGAGCTCAATTCAGAAAAGTTTCTGAACCTGAGGTACGATGGCACAGATGTTCCAGTCATGACGCTCTGCCCAGAGGGTGGTGACTTTGCACAGGCAAGCCCTCCTGTAGTCACCTGAGTGGGTTTTCAGTACATTATGACAGTATCCCAAACTTGATGCACAATATAAGGGAGTGCTTATGTAAGCAGGACCTCATCACACCAAGAAATGCTATGCGTACAAGAGCATAAGTGTAACAAACATTTACCACTGGAATCTATGAGTTGTCACTGTGAGTTGGGCATATATAGGGCAAACATGGTTTTTCCAGAGCGCTTCTTTTGTCAGCATAAGTTCACATCTGCTGTTGGCCTGATTCATACCTACAAGCAAGACTGGCAATAACAAGCTTAATCACCATTGCATGTTGTCGTTGCATGAGTACATGACCTGTTGGGAGCATGAAGCAAGGCATCAAAAGCAGCCATGAAGATGTAGAGAGTGGTGCGATCCTGTGACCTTTGCCATCGGCATGCATGCAGCGTGAAAGTGCTGTGTTGCAGGCCTTTGAGGACACCTACAAGCGTGAGTTTGGGTTTGTGCTTGAACAGCGTGATATTATTGTTGATGACCTCAGAGTGCGAGCAACAGGCAAGGTGAGCTAGCTAGTCCATTATAGCTGCATATGCAAATCTCATTGTGTTTATGTTGTCTGTATTCATGTGTAGGTTTCTGTGTTTGGATACATGTCTGGTCTAGCTTCACACACATATTCCACTAGGCCTTGATAATGTGTCGTTTCCCTAGACATGCTGCATCACAGCTGTGCAGATCCTCTTGGAAATAAATATCCTGGGCTGCCTTGATACACTACCCCATGTGAGGTGAATATGTCCAGAACCATCCTGGTCGCTATTTAGTCAGCCAATCGCATTCAACGCCTTTGAAGATCAGCTGCAGTTGTATCTCCTCTCTTCTTCACGCTCCAGATGCATGTCTGCAAGGATGTGTATGCTCATGTTGCATGCAGCGCAGTATGTACAGGTGAGCAATGCAGTCACTATGCAGTGGGTCTGATGCTGGCATGGTGTGGGGTGCAGGCAGTACCCTTGCCTGAGGTTGGGGGGGTGCCTGAGGACCCTGGCCAGCTGCCCCAGCCAGACAAACTCACCAAGGCCTACTTCGAGGTCTGGTCCCTGCTTCCTGCTTCCCTTGTTCAGTTCTAACACATTATGCATGATGCTCATAGCAAGAGCCCCTGGATGGCACGGGGCAAGGGGGGGTGTTGGTAGTTCCTGTGATATGGAGTTGCAGCTTACCAATGGCATAGAAAGTGCGCCTGCTGATGTCCCCAGCAGGTTGACCATGTCACATCTTGATCTTGGATGGACAGCAGTCAAACAGTTGCCTGCCTATGGAGGGGGTTGGGCTGTAGACCTACCAGCACCATGGAGGGGGGGGGGGGGAAAGAGAGGCAGGCAGGAGCCTGTTGCATCCCTTTTCCCTCCTCTGGCTCCCATGGTGCTGAAGGACGCACCTCCTTGTGGCGTGTTGACCTCCCCATTTGAATACACATCATGCTTCCAGCTGGTCTCCCTCTTGTGCTCTCGTTGCACCTCCACGGAAGCTGTGTTACCTGGTCCCACGTTACCAGCACAAGCTCTGCATTCACTCTTGGGGGTTTACCAAGTAAATATCATTAACAAGTTGAGTAAACATTTCACTCTTGACCAGAAAGAGAAAGGTATGATCATTTCCGCATACACCCCTTTCAAAAAGTGAAAACAGGATCAAAGGATGTCCTCAAACATCTGCTTGCATCCAAATCTTGCATGCCAATCATGTGCATACGTATGCATGTGTGCAAATGCAGATTGGGGGCTTGCAAGACACCCCAGCTTACCTGCTGAAGAAGTTCAAGCCAGGCCACCGTGTTCCGGGCCCTGCCATTCTCATTGATGACATCAGCACCATCGTGGTGGAGCCCAAATGCACAGCTGAGATCACTGCCAACATGGACATCAAGGTGGATGTGCAGCGGCCCTCCACCAACAAGGAGGACTTGCTGACAGAGTGTGACCCCGTGCAGCTTGCTATCTTCTCTCACAGGTCAGTGATTTGCTCAGTCTTCATCATTCTGGTTTGCTTCTCACCGTAAGTTCTTATGACACAAGTAGTTTCTTGCTGATTGTTTTATACCTTTCAAAACTCAGGTGAGGGTACATCCATGGCAGTGAGGTGACACTTGGGAAAGCCAACGCTTGCTCTGCATGTACCTAGCTCAGCTGAAAAGCGTTGCTGTCATGAACAGTAATTGTTCAGTACATCATCATTGTCATCATGGTCATGGGGTGGGCACAGGTCAGCAGCAGATGGGGCAGGCTCTTTGTAATGTGATGATTATTAGTAGTCAATCATGAGTATGCTAATTGCTAATCAGTATTGATATTGTGATTGCTACTGACATTGAGGTCATCATCATCACTATCACTGTTATTGCATTTATGCTGGTATTGTTCAGCTACCCTTGTGCTTGTTACCACGACAGACACTGTTAACAAAATGTGGGTGCAGGTTCATGGGCATAGCAGAGCAAATGGGGCGCACCTTGCAACGCACCAGCATCAGCGTCAACATCAAGGAGCGCCTGGACTTCTCCTGTGCTCTGTTTGGCCCTGACGGGGCCCTTGTGGCCAACGCCCCTCATCTGCCTGTCCATCTTGGAGCCATGTCTGAAGCCAACCGCTTTCAGGTACAACTCTTACTGGTCTTGCACACCTGTATGCCTTGACAGGCCTTATCTGAGGCCATTCTTTTTGAGTCCAAAACCAAGCAGATGTTTCCATGCGCAAAGCCAGGGCATGTGGGGCATGAGCGCTGCAGTATGTGCTTCAAGTCATCAATAAATGTGTTACCAGCACAAAAACTTCCACTGTCATGATGTCTTGATCTGCTGTGCTTTGACCCAGCTCTGGCCCAGCTGTGGCCTAGCTGTGGTCGTTTGATAGGGGCTTGCCCTCTTTCCTACCCCGCTCAACATCAGGTACACAGATTACCGCATGCACCACTACATTGATACTACAGTTTCCCCACTGATCATGAAATGCTTGATCTTCTGCAAGTATGATACAGTTCTAAAGCCCTTGACATCTGCTCATTTGCACAGTATCTGCATATTTCACTGGTCCAAACAACTCAAGCCAACTCTATTGACAGATAATGCAATTGATCTATATACCTTTTTTAACATCAACACATATTCACTCTGTACATGGAAAGTTGATATGACTTTTAGCAGGCCTGATGCATATGTGTGTTACTGTGCAGTTACGGTATTACACAGAGGGGCCGGGTAAGGATGAGGGTATCCAGGAGGGTGATGTGCTGGTTAGTAATAACCCCCAACAGGCAGGGGGTAGCCATCTGCCTGACATCACAGTCATCACTCCAGTCTTTAACCAGGGCAAGATCGTCTTCTTTGTTGCCTCCAGAGGGCATCACCAGGTACTGCCCTTTACTACCTGCCCTTATGCACTAGGCGTGGCCATGTGCTTGCTTGCTGGTCTGGTCCTTGCTGTCGAGTCTCAGTGGGTTAAGGGCTAATGTGCATGCATGCGATATAGATCTCACACATAGATAGATTGCACATGCAATGTATTGTGCATGCATGCGATGACCACAGATCAGGCTGCCATTGGTCTGAGAATTGCGGTCTATGTCTTTTGTGGCCTTGCCTTTGCTGTTTGGTGTCTGTAACCTAAGCCTTAATCTGGAATTGGATTTGTGATTTAGGGCAATATTAACATTCATGTCTCATGGCGCTTGTCGTAATAATGATGTTGATGACAATGAATGCTTTGTTTTCGTCATACAATGACTTTTACTATCACGATGCAGGATGTTGGCGGCATCACACCTGGCAGCATGCCTCCCATGAGTCATACCCTGGCTGAGGAGGGAGCTGCAATCCTCTCCTTCAAGCTGGTGAAGGGCGGCAAATTCCAGGTGTGCCCCTGTTCTCACCTGCGCTTTTGTGCACAGTGAACAGTACGTACATTCATCTTCAAAATCACTGTTTGTTGTGTAGCAGCCGATTGCTGTGCTGCTCATTTGCTTCTTACCCACTGGTGACAGTCAGGGAACTGTATACTCAATGTGTATCTGCCAGGTGTGGCATTACACCTGCCAACCAGCTTTTTTGCTGACAACATCTGAAGCATGCGATCTGACAGTGCCACAATCAACGTGACTTGTGCTTGCAAAGCAATATCTTCAGTTGATGTTTGTGGTACTCCCAGCTGTGCTAGCAGTAATCAGCAAAGTCCAGTCTAGGTTTTGCATCTGCTCTCATTGATGGCAAGAAAACTGCAGGTCAGCGCTTTTGGGTGTTTTTGTCAGCCTTTTAAACCCTAAACAATACGGACTGTGCCTTGAACCTGAGCCGCTACATGGGCATTGCATTCCCCTCTCATCTGCAACCCCCCCACACGCTGCGTCATGAGCCCTGTCACTGCAACCATTCCCGAGTGAGCTATACTGCAATATGGCTTCACAGACTTGACAGACAGCCACGTGTTGCAGGAGGAGGGAATCACAAAGCTGCTTATGGCCCCTGCTGAACTCAAAAAGGAGATTCCAGGGATCAGCGGCACCAGAGCGCTGAACGACAACCTGAGTGACATGAAGGCGCAGGTGGCCTCCAACTTCAAGGGCATAGGCCTGGTCACTGCCCTCATTGAGGAGTACACTCTGGAAGTTGTACAGGCTTACATGCACCACATTCAGGTGGGTGCCCCCCATCCCCCCCGCTGCCGCCCCAACCTGCAAGAAACTGGAAATTGTACACAAAGCAGTGTTTGACACAGTGTTCAAGGAACTGGTTCTTGTCACTGTTATTTGCACTATTATAGAGTGTTGAGGGATCAAGAAATGTTTGTTGTATTTGTGTGTTTTTCCTGTCATGTTTGCATCCCATTTATGTACAATCTCAACATCTAGTACGTTATGAACAGTTCAGTTTGTTACAATTTGCAAATGAGAGCAAAAAGGTTCAGCCTGAAGCTCTCCCAGAGTGGCAAGCACCCTCACAAAAGCTGAACTTGGTCACAGACGCACTCACAGACTCTTGTTGATTCAACACAGCCAGCTGCAAACATCATCAACGTAACAGGAGCTATGGGAGGTAGCCCTAGAAAAGTTGTGTATGCTGGTACCGTACCCTGGAACCCGAATCACCCCTCGAAAGTTGTGTAGGGTCAGCCCTGGAAATGTTATGGGGCTGCAGGCAAATGCAGAGCAGGCAGTGAGAGAGCTGTTGAGAGACTTCAGCACAAGCCAAGGCTTGAAGGAGGTGGACACAGTGTCTGCTGAGGAGCACATGGATGACGGCACTCCCATCTGCCTGGCCGTCACCATCGACAGGAAGGATGGCTCTGCACTGCTAGACTTTGAAGGTATGCTGTGCATGCTTTGTATGCTGGGCGTGCTGTGCTGCCCTTTGCAGGGTGCTGAGCATGATGTGCACACTATGCTTATGGTGCTTTTGCTAGCTGTGCTTGCCAATAGAAGGTGAGCATGCTGCACTGCCTGCTACTCGGTGCTTTGCATGCTGTGCACGCTTTGCTGCTTGGTGCAGGCCACAGTGCGTGCTACACATGCTGTGCTGCCTGACATAGGCTGCTGTGTATGCTGCTCATGCTGTGCTGCCTGATGCATGCTGCAGGCATAGAGTGTTGCTTCCAGAGTGGCAGTGAGCATGGCTATGCAGTCTGCTGGCACCCAATGACACATGTCACCAGTCTTGTTGGGCAAATGCACCTCCTTCTGCCCCGTGGGCGCAGTGTTGAATATAGCCGCCCCACCCCCCCCCCTCTCTTTGCATCTCCCCTTGGCCCAGCCCCCGCCTCCTTCTTGGCACCCTTTTGTTACCCGACAGGCATAGCAGCCTAAACCCGGTTATATTGGTAATCTACCGGCAACTTTCTGCATTCTTGCCCCCTCACCCACCCGCCTCCCCCGCTCAGCACATTTAGTACCCTTTTGGAACCTGATCGGCACAAGCCTCCCCCCCCCCCCCTCCGCCCGCCCCGGGGCACCCTATTGGCACCTGTTCCCCAGCAGCCCCGCTGGCACCCTATCGACTCAATCCCTCAGCCCTCCCCCCCCTTCCTCATGCCCCCACCAGCGACCACCGGCCCCCGTTCCATCCCCCATATCCCCTCTCCCCCCGCCATTAGCACCCTATCAGTAGATCTACTTTGCCTCAGATGGTGTGCAACATGTCAGCAGTGTGAGTTGACTGCCCTTCCCATGGTGTGCAGGTACAGGACCTCAGGTGTTTGGCAACACCAATGCACCGCCAGCCGTGACCTACTCAGCCATCATCTACTCCCTGAGGTGCATGGTACCCCAGGAGATACCCCTCAACCAGGGCTGCCTGGCCCCCATCACAGTGCGCATACCCCCCCAGTGCCTGCTCAGCCCCTCCAAAGAGGCAGCTGTGGTTGGCGGGAATGTGTTGACCAGCCAGAGAGTGACTGACGTCGTTCTCAAGTGCTTTAAGGCTGCTGCGGCATCTCAGGTAGGCTGCCATGCATTCAACAGCACTGCTTCTTGTTGCAAGGCAAAGTGTCGCTGCTGCTGAGCAGAGACCTAAAAAAGTATGCAATCATGGTTGCTGCCATGCTGCTCACTACTATAGATGTCTCTGTCTCCATTGCGACTGCATGCATAAGCAGGCACAGCTGTGTCATGCGGGGTGGCAGTGCTTTCTACATCCAGTGTACCTTAAACTTGAGACTGGTTACTTCTGGTGTCTCTTGTGTTGCCAAGTACAAGGAGCTACATACCCAATGCATTCATGGCGCTGACATTATGAGAGGTATGAAATGAGATCATCAGGTGTTGTCAGGTGTCATGAGGTGTATCTCTGTCCAAAAACCTGTCTTGCTTTTGTTGAGGCCAACGCTTTTCTGTCATCACTACAGGACAGCCACTCAAGCAGGTGTTGCTGCCAGGATGAATGTCACATAAGATTTGAGATGTACTGGTCATCACAACACCCTGCATGGTGTCCATGCCATGGCTCTGTTTGCAGGGTTGCATGAACAACTTTACCTTCGGTGATGATGACATCACATACTATGAGACGATTGCGGGGGGTGCGGGGGCGGGGCCAGGGTGGCAGGGTAGGAGTGGGGTCCACACCCACATGACCAACACCAGGATCACAGACCCTGAGATTCTGGAGAGGCGCTACCCGGTGGTGTTGCATGACTTCTCTCTCAGGAAGGGCTCGGGAGGTGCCGGCAAGTTCAGAGGTGGCGATGGAGTTGTACGAGAGGTGAGCACTGTTGTGCTAGGGTAGATTGTGCTAGGGTAGATTATGCTAGGGTAAGTTATGCTAGGCTAGGGTGTATGCTGGGATGTGCTGTGAAATGCTGTGCTAGGCTATCTTGAACCTGTTTTATGCTGGCTGTGCTGTGCTGCGCTGTCTCGTGCCGTGCTATGATATGCAATACCACGCTGTGCTGTGTGCTTTGCTATGCTGAAACCTGCTGTGCTGCGCTTTGCTATGCCATGCTATGCTGTACCAAGCTGTGCGATGCTGTCACAGCACAGGGCCATTTTAAATTGGACTTACATGCTGCAGATGGAGTACTTGAGGCCACTGACATGTTCCATACTGTCAGAGCGGCGCACCTTCCGGCCGTATGGCCTGCTGGGGGGTCACTCTGCCCTGCCGGGCCTCAACCTGCTGCTGCACTCAGATGGCAGGAGGGTCAACATGGGGGGCAAAACCTCGGTCCAGGTCAAGGCTGGGGACCGCATTCAAATCCGTACCCCTGGTGTGTACAAAGCTTATATGCAATTGCAACAATGAAAGAGAGTAAGGGAGTTGCATCACATGAGGGGCCAGCGGTGTTGAGGAGGGGTGGGGTTGGGCCTAGGACCAGGTGAAAGGGGGGGGGGGCATGGGGGGGGGGGGGGGTGGAGAGATGGAGGGAAAGGGATGAGAGGGGGCACATTGAGGCCTGTAGAAAACAGGGGCGGGGCAGCGGGAAGAGGGTTTCAGGGATATGGAAGAGGAGGGGAGGGCATTTACAGTGGTATCTTGACAGGATTGGGTTGCATCTGAAGAGGTGCACTGCTTTGGTCACCATACAGATTGTTCAGAGCTGTTTTACAGCGTCAACACTAATCTTGACCCAGGGAGTAGAGAGACAGCTCTATTGTTTTGAGGAATCGCCCTGCTTCTAGCTGAAGAGCTGCATAACTCTGGGAAGAATGAGCTCAAAGCCTTCATGTATTTTTTCAACCCACAAAGTACTGTTCATTGCCAAGTTGCCAGGGCAAGGTTTGCTGTCAGTATGCTTGCAGATTGAGCATCACGAGTCTCTCAGGGCTGTTGCCCATGTTTTGCCCCTGTAGCTTGTGTTGCGACTGGCTCAAAGCTGCCATCGGTAGCACAGCTGATGCTGCTGCTGATGTTGCTGCTGTTGCTGTTGCTCAAAAAAGATACTTACAATGCCCATGACAGTCAGTTTGTCCCTTGCAATGCAGGTGGCGGTGGGTTTGGAGCACCGGAGGATGGTGAGGCGGCTGACTACATAGAAGGGGACAAAAAGGGCTTGGACAAAGCTGTTGCAGACAGAGCAGCCAGATGGGTGAAGGAGCACAGTGCCCCTGTGACAGCAGGTGGAAGCGTTGCTAGATACACTTCAGAGCAAGAGTCGGCGTGATGTGCGGCTGCCAGACAGCGCAAAGCATGCAGCCAAGGTGTATGTGTAAGGGCAGCTGGGCTGAGCTGCATTGTGTTGGTTTCTGTTGGTACTGAGTAATGTGTGTACATGCTGTGTACAGCATATTTCGAATTGGTCTCTGACGCCTCATATAAGTGTGTGCTGGACGTGCTGTTATGACACTGGCCTTCGTGTTTGGACTTCTTCGTTGACTTGATCACTACTAGAAGAGCTGTAATACATGGCATTGCATACTATGCAACACTTGCGCATTGATCATGACTGCAAAGCACGTTGTTCATAAACGCAAAGAAGTCAAGGGTTCTGAACCGTATCACACTTTCTGCAGAGCTTCAATGCATGGCTTGTACGTGTGCTTCCATCCTTGCAAGCAAATGCAACAATGCTGGCAGACGTTATTGCAATTTGCAAACAAGAAAGTTTCTGTGTGACAGTCCAAGTATATGTCAGGCAGTGATGTAGAGCATATGTGTACTCTACTAGTCAGTCACAATACATGTTGCAACACGTTTGCTGAGTTGTCAATGATTATGAAGCAATCCGGATGCAATACAGCGTTGTTGCATGCTCGACGAGTCACTAAACACGCCGCGACTGCCAGCTGATTAACACGTGCCCCGTATCTTGAAACCAAATCTTGCCGTCTCCCGCCTAATTTGTTCATGTCTGCAGTACAGTATGCAGTGCCTGCAAATATCTGAAGATACGTGAAGCTGCATCACGTGAAAATTGGCGTGACCGTCATCATAAGTAAGCTGTCGAAGGGAAGGAGGAGTTGCAGGTGGCAGCAATGACGTCCTGCCACGTTCAGAGTGGCGGCACCATGGCGGCAGATCACGTATCGAACGAAATTTCGACCCTTTGAGTTTTTGGTGGGAAAGCATACGTGAGCTTCCTGAAGGGACGGAAAGCTTCAGTTAGCTGTACGTGCGTTCAACATTGCAGCAAAGGTAGCGTGCCACGTCTGTGCGATAGCAATTTGGCGGCCGATCACGTTTCAATTGTCAGAGGTAATTCACCAGCCATTTTGACTTTTGGGAGGAAACCCAGAGTCTCTAAAGCTTGCACAATCCATCTGTCCAAGACCAGCAGAACATTGCACGCCGTTTTCAACTTTGCATCAGTGCCCAGAGGGTTGCCGCTGCTGAACGTTGCTGCTGCGGCAAGGTTAAGCGAAGGTAAGCAATAGTCGTGGCACTGCTACACTGCCGGCTGCTTCTGAAGCGTCTACACTGTCTGTACTATGACCGCTGCGTTGCCTGCTTATCTGCATGCACCTCTGCCCCCTGGCAGGTAGTAGTTGAGCATCCGCTGTTTCGTATGCAGGGCTGCCGAAGTCAAGCTACGAAGATGACAACCCGCGTGTTACTGATACTATCTTCATTGCTTCTGGCCGGCGCAGCACGAGACTTGCGCGAGGAAACAAGTAGGCTGCTACTGTCGCCATGCCGCATGTGCCTGCCTGCGAAGGGCGCCCTTTCCTGCATTATGGCATGCACATATACATGTATATGTGACGCCACTCAGTTCGTTACAGCCTTCTTCTTGCATTGCGGTCTGTTCTTTCAGCTCCAGCACTTCAGTTCGTATGCTGATAGTTGTATATATACTGTTCCACATTGAGACGTTCGACTGGACTGCAGATCATGACGACCAGCTAGCGACAACCTCTGGCAGGGACCTACTAGCCACCACGTACTACTACAGCTACCACAACTACCACGACCCTGCCGCTGCAGCCGCTGCTGCTGCGGCAGCTGGAGGCGATAGTGCTGCTGCTGCTGCAGCTGCCAGCAATGGTATGCCTTGCTTCCTGCCCTTGCGTGAACACTGATCTGTCACCCAGATGCAGACATTTCATTTTGCATAGAGCACTGTGGCCACTTGGCAGACTGAGTGTACAGCCACCCTCACGATCAGGTTTGATGTCATGCGTACATATGGAAAATGTTGACTCAATGCTGCCACCTGTGCATCTGTGGCCAAGTGGTTACTCATGAGGGCATAGAGTCTGTCTCACGCCAGTCCATCAGATTAACTGGTTAGCAACTTCAGCGACAAGCTTGTTTGTTGTT
Organism: Asterella californica; assembly: GCA_036924285.1. Lineage (NCBI taxonomy): Eukaryota > Viridiplantae > Streptophyta > Marchantiopsida > Marchantiales > Aytoniaceae > Asterella > Asterella californica. The sequence goes on from JAYKYS010000198.1 coordinate 48,538, forward strand.
CTCCGCTGCAATTTCATGTTATGAGGGTGCTGTCTGTTTGCCCAAGATACTCAGTGCTGCTCTGAATATGCAGGTGGGTATGATGGCTACTTCAGGCGTCCTGCTGCTGCCGCTGCTGCCGCTGCTGCAACTTCAGGTTGTCCTGCCTCCTTGCATACTGCCGCCTCAGCGTGCACAGTAACATTGGATTAATGTCCCTGTTTGGCAATTGTGTCATTGACAACTACTGGGGACTGTCGTGTGTCCCAACCTTTATATGCAGCATGGCTGCAGCTAGGTTGATAGTGTGCGCTTAGCTCTATCTGCTGGCACTTAAGCTAATCATGCCATCATGACCATGTCTGTAAAATTCTGACAATGCCACAGCATGTGCATGTTGAACATCTCTTGCTGTTGTCTTGCATAGCTGATGTGCTGGCTGCTCTGCAGATGACTACGACCATGGTTATGGAACCCGCTACACTACAAAGTACTACAGGGGATACTATGGTGATGATTCTGGCACGTTCTACCGCAGTGGAGGAACCAATGCTGCTGCTGCTGCAGCTGCTGCTGGAGGAGGCGCAGCTGCATCATCAGCTGCTTCTTCTGGCAGACATCTACTAGCTGTGTACTATTATGGCTACCACAACTACCACGAGCCTGCAGCAGCAGCTGCAGCTGCAGCTGCTGCAGGTGGCGACAGTGCTGCAGCTGCTGCAGCTGCCAGCAGCGGTAAGATTATTTCTGTGCATGAGTAGTAATACTGCAGAATGCAGGCATAGCGACATCAGCATACACGCTTTGCACAACAGATGTTGTATTGACAAGTTGGTGCTGCAGTGCATACATCCCTCTTGTCTGGGACGCCAATTCCAGTGATCAGCTAGTTGCTATTGCTAAGGTGCCAGTATACTGCAATACAGTCTGAACTAGTTACAAGACTATACAGTGTTGTCTAGTACTGGCTGACAGTACTGCAGATGGTACTGCAGAGCCCCAAACTCGGCAATTGCCCAGCCTCAAGAAGCCTTGCAGCACTGCCTCATTACTAAGTTATCCTTGCAGACCAGCGCATCTTGCACAGCCTGTAGCCTGTAGCTTGTAGCAACTGCATAGCCGCATGTTTCATGAGACTTGCATGCTGAGTAAAGTCGCTGAATGCAGTCGAGAGTGTTCTCAGAAAGGGCATTGAGTTTGTTGCATCTGCGACACTTTGAAGCTGACAAGATTTGCCGCATGATGTGTCCTGACTGTCAGTGGTTTGAGTACTGCCAGAAGAGACCAATCTGGCAGCGTGCAGACATGGTGCAGAAGTTGGCATGTGCACTGCAGGTGGATACGATGGGTACTTCAGGCGTCCTGCTTCTGCCGCTGCTGCTGCTGCTGCAGCTTCAGGTGATCAACTTCAAACTCTGTGCACATCCACTACGCGTCCAATAGCGTCTGTTACTCAACCCCAGAAGCGGGCCCAGGGGCCCAGGGGCTGGGCTCTAGCAGGCATCTGGCTCTTTGACATCAGTAGTCATCAGTCAAATGTCGTCCATGCACACCCATCACTGCATGGTGTTGGGATAAGACGCATAATATTAGGATGGCAATGCAGATGACTATGACCATGGATATGGAAGGAGGTACAACGTCGAGTACCGTAGAGGCTATTATGGAGATGACAAGGGAAACTACCACTCAGGGGGAGCAGCTGCAGCTGCTGCTGCTGGAGGAGGTGCAGCTGCATCAGCTGCTTCATCTGGCTGAGCTCTGCTGAACACAACTAGCTTTGAAATCTCTTACACTGCCAAATTGCTGAAGGGTGTGCCACAAGTTAGCCAGTAATAGCACTGAAGCAACAGTCTTGTTTTGCAGCTAAGTCGCATGCAGCATGGAGTTGTGATTTTTATTGCGTTTACAGCAATTGCAGCTACATGTGAGCCAGCTTGTTCTTCGTGTCAATCTTGTCACATTCTTTCTGGATGAGTGAGCTTTGATTCAGCAGCTTGCAATGTGAATCGCTAGTAAGGCTCAGCAATGACTGAGCCCTTTTGCAACCAGTGCTGTGTGCTTGTAAGAAGACATATTTGCCAATGCGCACCTCTCCAGGTCAACTTCTTGATTCAGCGAGTACCTTATCCTTCATCTTATGCTGCTACACTCAAGTCAGCTCCTGCTGCATATACACAACTCTGCATAATGCTTGCAGTTCCAATGGGCAAGTAGGCCTTCTGTGCCTGCAAGCAGCTTGCCAAGCAAGGTGGCTGTTTGTAGATTTGCTGCGTAAAGCTGCTCTTTCACCTTTGCTATCAGCCCACATGCAATCAGCCCGCAAACGCTACGCACTTGTGTTGCCAAGCTGGTTGAACACAGGCTCAGCATAGTACCTCAAACAATGTGTTCGGCACATCCATGACGCATCCAATTACATATTCAAATGTGAAGGGAGGCTGTAAATGTGGACCAGCTCCACAAATGGCTTGCTGCTGCATTTTGGTTGAAGCTCTATAATGAGATTTGGGCTCTGTAATGGGATGCAACGCAATGCAGCTTAATGTGCTGGAGCTGCAGCTACACCTATTATTCTGCTTGTACTTTGCAAAGTGCAATTGTCTCCTGAAAAGCAGCTGCAGCGCAGCTTGCTGTCGAAGAGGCAAGATACAAGCTGAGCTATAGACAGTGCATGCACATGGAGACATACTGTGTCTACACAAGCCTAGCCTGCAGCTGAGCCTACAGCTAGTGTTGCTGCTGATGACAAATATGCTGCTGCTGCTGCTGCTGCTGCTGCTACCAACAGCACGCCTTTCTTTTTATTGGTGCAGAGACTCATCGTGATTAGTCTAGTCAGCTTTCAGCAGTGCACAGCTAGGCCCTGAACAACTGTATCTGCTTGCGAAAGAGTTCTTGTCAGACAGGGATATAGTTCCACCTCTGCAGAAGTCCAGAGAGGATACTTGTACCAAGCAGGCTCCGAGACCAACAATCGACATGGGCTCCTGGCGCGCATGTACATCGAACAGCGCATGTTTAATCGAACAGCGCAATGAGCCGAGGCAGAGCACTTCATTTCTTAGTCTTATTTCATCTTCCTGAGACAAAGTCGCGACAGACGAGTCACGGCCGAACCTGACGCCACCAGTATTTGCATCTGCAGCTGCTTGACCGCCAGGACCATTTTGCTCCCAGCGTCCCTGCAGCATTGCATCGCAGAACTTGAGTATATGTTGACTGTGTTACTGCGCTCATCAACAGCTGCAGACGACTGAGTTCACCTCTAGTTATCAAGCTTGAAGGTCAACATATGACGGTCTCGATCCGTCCCAGAAATACCTGTCATTCCTCACAGACGCTGGCAAGTCATCTCCGCCGGTGCTGGAGGATAGTCTGCCAACCACTTGACCTGTGACACCCCTGCCGCAATTCACTTTAGGAGTATCTGCTGACCTTGCAACCTTCGCTTGAACAGGCCTGCAAATGATTTGTGGCGTCTGTACTTACTGAGCTCAAGGTCGTCATGGAAGTGACTGTCTGGATACTTCCAACGGTAACTGTGAAGTACGACAGCTGCTAGCACGCCACCTCCAGTGGACCTTCACAATGGCTTTGTACTTGTAGGCATTTCCAAATGTTTGTTGGGTTAAACGTTCAGTTTCGCAAGGAGCCACAGTGGGCATAGTCAAAGCAGAATTCTGTGGTTGCTATCAACTCTCAATCTCACAGTGCCAGCTGTGCCTGCATGAAAAGCTGAGCAGCAGGTGTTCAGCAGTGATCAGCAGTGATGAGGTTCTGCGGGAGGTGAGAGCCAACTCTCAAACTTGTCTCTAGGCATAACATCACTGCCTTTGTACCGGCCATGCCATCTGGAGACACAATCAGCTCCAGCAGCCAATGCTCAATGTCCTGATGCACATGCAACCTCCAAAGTGGTGAGCAGAATCATGCTTGCAGGTGTTAGGCCAGGGCAAAGACAACATCACCTTCAAAGCTGACTTTCAGCCCAGCATTGCATTCCACACATGGCTGAGCTTCAATGAGAACACATTCTGCCTGCCAGCAGGCGTGTCCTTTGCATGGAAATGCAGTGTGCAAGACATTATCGCACACATGAGAAGCCAAGGCACTCCCATGTCAGAAGGTGGGCCATCATTCTGCCCATCCTATACAAACATTGCAGAGGCAGCACCAACAACACAGCTGCCAGCACACGGCAGAGTGTTTGCACGAGGGTTGCAAGTCTTACCTCACATCTTACAGGATCTTCTTGAGTGTGCCACAAACTTCCCAGCCTATGGCCTTCTGGGTCACCTTCCTTCTTCATGGATACCTTCCATCTGCAAACAAACTGCCGAGGGAGCAACATGTATGACTGCCAATGCATGTGGCAGCCAAGCGCGGCAGATGCTGGACAAGCTCCCTGCGGACAACTCTGTGCCATACAGACCTGGCAGCTACCAGAACCTGTTGCAATCCACACTGCTTCTGCTGAAGCTAGCCACGCTGACAAGCAGCATTGGGGTGGAGACCCCCAACACTCAAGCTGCTCTTGAGGTTCTTTGGAACACTCTCAGAGGACTGACCAACAGCATGGCAGAATATGCTTGCAGCAACAGCAAGTCAGGCAGCAGCATTACTAGCAGCATGTCAGCTAAGGCAAAGGCAAAACAGTATTGTGAGGACTACTTCATGTGCAAGCTAGTGCTGCAGCTGGCTGTGCAAGAGTACTGCAAGGCTGTCAAAGACAGGCCAGCAGTAGCTGATGCCTGCTGCAAGATGATGACAACATTGCTGCAAGCATCTCAGGAATGTATCTGCAGTCTGGTGGTCAATGAAATTGTGTGCCAAGGTGATGAAAGCTTTGAAGCACTTGGCAAGCATCAGACATCACTGCACAGCATGCGCATTGTATGCATGCTGCTGGAACATGCCCCAGCACCATGCAGCATACATGTGCAGTATGCACAGTGTAATCAATTTATACATTGTCTCATCCTGATGTGACTTGTGGACATCTTGAGCTGCTTGGTTGTGGCACTACCATGGTGCCAACTTGCAGAGGGCTTGGAGGCACTGATGACGGCTATGCAAACCTCCAGAGCGGCAGCAAAGACAGCCTTTGAGCTTCTACAATGTTTGACATCATCTGCGCAGCTCCCTGAAGCTGATGTTGCCACAACTGAGGCCAAGCTGGCCAAGCTGCAAGCTGTGCACTGCTGCGTCCGACTTCTTTGCCCACAACACCCAGCAGCAGAAACCCAATTGATTGCTACAGGTGGGCAACATCATTTTGGTCATGTGACACTCATAATGACAATGGATGGACAGATGCTGCTGTTACTGGACAGAGGGGGTCTGACTGTTGCACATGCAACATGCAGCACATGCTGTATAAGACTTAACTCTAATGAAGTGCAGGTCAGACTGCCTTCATACAGTAGCTTGTGCACATGTGCAAACAGCATGCAGCAGGCGACACCATTCTTTCTGATGGCCTTGTCATTTATTGCACTTTCTCTGCAAAGTACTTGATGTCTGCGCATACAGCAAAGATGATGCAAGATGTGCGCCTGTCTGAGCAACGCATCGCCAACTGTATTGTGCTTGCAGCTGGGAGATGGTTTGGCTCAGAGTGGGTGCCGACTGGAGACTGCATCAAGGAGCATCTGCCATTCCTGGCAAGTGTGGCCACCTTCCTCAGCAGAATTGCTCAGCGTCAGTTAGCAGATGACAGTGCTACCTCTGGAAAGGACATTGGCAGCCCATCCAGCTGGGAAGCTCCCTTCCAGTCAGAATGGGTGACCATTCTCAGAACATCCCAGTTGCTTCTTCTGACTTTGGCGTGGCTTCTTGACCCAGCCAAAACAGAACCCTTCATGCAAGGCAGGGATGCCCACATGCAATGCCTCCAACTGGAGAAAGGCTTGTGGGGCGTCTTGCATGGCGTGCTGATAGGCCATTTGCAGAACCATGACCTTAAGCTTGAGAACATTGCCCTGTACATGTTGGAAGCAGCTACACATGCACTAGGCCGAAAGGGAATGGCAAGCTACCAACCCCTGATGGAGCTGCTGAGGGCCCTGCTCACACGGCTGGCACGAGACACCAAGCTGACAGAAGAGACGCGGGGCAAAAGTCAACATGGGCAGTCATATCTACTGAAACCGCTATGGAGGTTTATTGGTAATCTGCACCATGTCATTTTGGCTTATCGATCAGATCTACCAATGATAAAATACGGAGACACTTGACGCTGACCAATGCATATGTCTCTGCTTTGCTTCCATGCTGAAGCTTCTGGGTGTCACGCTGCAGGTGTCTATGCCACAGCTGTGCCGAAGCGCCAGTCTGCGGCACACTGCTGCAGTGACACAACCTTTGAGGCCTTGTGGGCGTTTCTGCAAGCTGACCAGAACATTGCCAGCATTCTGGATGGAGACCACCTGCCAGTGCTGAACTTGGCGGCGTGCATGCAACACTTGAAGGAGCAGCTGGCAGCCCAGATGACTGCAGGGGCGTGCTTGTGCAAGCTTGCCTCCATGGAGCTGCATGAGTTGGACGAGTCAGACACAGGCACAGACACAGCCTTTGATTACTGTGACATGGTGTTAAGCCAGAAGGGCTTCAAGGCAATGCTGAAATGCTATGAGGCAGGCATACAGGTATGGCACTGCCTTTGCTGCCAAGCAACGCCGACTTGTAGCAATCAGCAATCGGCTTGCATACAGGGCAGTCTGCTGCCGTCTGCTGCTCTGTGTCGGGAGCAGTACTGAGCGTGCATGTACACACACTTTTCATCGTGAGATACAAGCAATCTAGTTGTCATCAGAAGATGCAAGTGACATGGTTGTCATGCACTGAAGGTGTTCGGCAATGCCAGTACAGTTGTGAGTTTGTGTGCAGCATTGGCCCCTTGAACTCCACGGCATGTTGTGTGTTGTGATGTTCGTTTTGCATGCTGCGTGGTGCTTTGGACAATACTTACCAAGCTGCCATGCCACACAAGCAAGTCAAACGTGCAGGCTCCTTTGCCCTGGCCAGTGGAGCAGACAGTGGCCTTGACCCTATTGCTATGGTGCTTCAGTCTCTTGCTGAAACATTTCCATGACCTGGACATTGATCTTGCTAGACTTGAACTTACGGTATGCACAGACCTGAACCTTCAAGATGCACTCACCGCCTTGGGTTATTGCGTGCAGCAATCTTTGCTGTGTGCATCTGCGTCATGGATGGTTCCGGTCTTTGTGTCTAACTACACAGCGCCGTTTGCCGCTGATTACCTTGGTGCTGCTTGGTCACCCTGTTTATGCTCAATCACCTTGAGAGTGCTTAGTCATCTTAATGCTGCTCAGTTGTCTTGATGCTGATGAATCGCCTTGAAAGTGCTGAGTCACCTTGATGCTGCTTAGTCATGCTGACGCTCCGTAGCCACTGTGCTGCTGCTTAGTCATCATGACACTGCGTAATTATCTTGCTGCTGCTTACGCACCTTGCCGCTCCCACGCACTCTGCCTTCTTAACCTTGAATTCATTTGGGCAAATGTGGAGCATACCTGTCGCATCATGCTTGCTTCCCTATTCTTGACACAGAAATGGTGCTGTGTTTCTGACGCAGCATCAGTACTGGAAACCGCAGCGAACAGTGCTGCAGAAGCTGTCACTGAAGCTGCTAGAGCTGCTGCCCAGGGCCAATGTGCCTCTGATGTTGCACAGACAGCTGATGAGGGCTGCTGCGTGTAGTCTTCAGGTGTCAGCATGCCCTTGCTGCGGCTTGCGGTCAGCCTTACACGCAAACACAGTAAGCTCCCAGCATGTTGCAAATTGTTAACTGTCAACAGCGCTCGCGTCATGTGTGTGGTTGTCCAAACCTGCAGGATGCTTATGCTCCATGACACACTTGTTTGATGCAGTGAAAGGTGCATTTCTGCTGTACATGCATGCAAGTCAGCAACCATGTGTTCATGTTTGGTCCCTCGAGAGCATGTTAGCAAGTGCAGAAGTCATCAAGCAGGCTATTTCAGCTGGATCTGAGCTGCCATCCCACCCCACACCACCCAACCCCACCCCACCTACCCCACCCCACCCCACCCCAGCTTCAGCTCAGCCCCAAATGCGTTCATGCAGAGCCTGGGATCGAATGTTGCTAATGCCATGATTACAGCCACCTCTGTCACCCATACAGACTCCCCCAAGGGGTCAACAGACCCTCCTACAAGCTACTCTGAGGATGGTCTGCCCAGCTGGGCACTCACCGCCATGCAGAGTGCACCGCTCTGTGTACTTGACATGCTAGTGACTGAAGACAAGCACTGGGTGGATTTTGGCTTGAGGGCATTTGCAGTGGGCATCAGAACCCTGTCACATGCTGTATGCCTGGCCTTAGCTTGCAGGGACAGCTGCAAAGGCTCAACATTCCGCTCCACAGATACCCCTGAGGACCTGTGTTTTGCAGACTTGGTACCATACCTGAACATGACACGTAAGCCAATGCAATTGTTGCCCTCAGCTCATGGGGCACTGCTGCTCAAAGCTCGCCTGCTTGCTTGAGGCGCCTATCAGCCGCCTATCACCTGCTTTGTGCAGTTACTGGCTGTTGCAGCTTTTCCCGCTGATTGTCTGGCGGATAATTGATATGCTGATGCAGTCCTCCTGCCTCGATGCGCTGGTTGGCTGACAGATGGTGTTTAGTCGTCAGGCTTGTCTGTTCCTCAGCAGATGACATACCTGAAGCTTAGCTGGTGTACTGATTGGTTGGCTTACTGATTGGCTGGTGTACTGATTGGCTGCCACAATGCTGCTTGCAGGCCAGTTCTGTAAAAGAGCAGACCCATCACAGCATGCCCTGCATGCTGCAACGGCTTGCTGCATGCTGCAGCTCTTGTGCCTGCTTGTTCACATGGCGGCAGACCAGCAGCTGGATGCTGCCACGTGCCGCTCTACCATGACACAATGCCACGAGAGGAGCAAAGCCCTGCGCCAAGCTGTAGGCCCGGTTCTTAACACACAAGTGATCAAGAACAAGGTGCTGTTCTTGTCTACAAAACAGCGATTGGACGACATTGACGCTATGCGCGAGGCTCTGGTTCCTGCCATTGGTGCGCACTGACTTGGTTGCATCTGTGTGTGCCAACCTGCCATGCTGTGTGCTTGTGGTGGTCGTGTTGTCACAATCCTATGCAGTTTCTTGGTGGTGCAGTTCTTGTTTCTGTGGTCGCGCACCGCATGATGGTGTCAAGCAGTCACACGATTGAGAAGCAGTCAAGGCTGTTTGTACAAGTTGCTAACATGAGCTGTGGGGCACAGTGTTGACACACAGTTGATGCTTGCATGCAATGAGGC